>VZTR01010903.1:44531-123813 GCA_013400775.1 Chaetops frenatus | reverse complement strand
ATCAACCAGTTTTGAAATATTCTGCTCTCAGGGAGATATGTCTTATTACTGTTGGAGGCCTGGAGAGGAGAATGTTTGGGAGAATCATGCCAATATGTATAAATACCTTATGGAGGAAGTGAAGAAGGCAGAGTTGGACATTTCTCCGTGGTGTCCAATGACAGGATGGGAGGAAATGGGCACAAACACTGAAATGCAGGAAATTCCATGTTGTTGTAGGGGTGACCAAACCTAAAGAAATTGTAGAAAGTCACAAATGCGACTGAACAGGGCCTTGAGTGACATGCACGAGTAGACCTTGGTTTGAGCAGGGGGGTCAGACTAGACAAAATCTCATGTTGCCTTCCTACCTCAGCTACTCTGTGATTTTGTGAATGTAATCCATAGTATTTATTTTGATTTTTTTTTTTACTGTAGACCAAAAACCCTGAAGTAATAGCAGTCAAATTCCACTGACAGATTGAAATCTCTGTAGGTTCCCTTATCAACTAAAAATGATGAGCAGATTTTATTTTAATCCTGTTTAATTCAGTATGCACTTATTGTTACTGGTTTGGTTTTGGTGGTTTATTTATTTTTTTTAACAAATCCTCCTTCCGGCTTTTAAAGCAATAACAATGAAACAGAGTGCCATACCCTCTGAATATTGAATTGAATATGACTTGATGCATAAATATGCATTTCTAAAAAACCAAATTCTTAATAGCACAAACAACATTAATTGACTCTCCTTTGATCAAGCAGGAAGTTGAACTGTTTGTTTTTCTGTGATTCTGAAATTGCTGAACTAAACTATTGGGTTTAAAAGACTCAAGATTATTTATCTCTCACGTGCTCTAATTATCAAAGTGCTTGCATTCTTGGCAATTACCAGAGTATAGAAACTTTTCATTTTAACTTCATGTATTTCTAGATAATAGAATAATTCTTTGCAAGGTTCTTTGTCTTGCCAAAATCATGTTTAGTGGTTAGTAAACTGTTAAAGCTATAGTTCTAAAAGCAAAGTTCTTGGGCCTCATTTTAATTTACCAAGCAGCTCCAACAATCAAAAAATAAGACAGTCAGTAAAATTTAAAAGATCTTTCAAAAAATCTTGTCAAGCCCAAAAGTCAAAAAAGAGAACAGGCAGAAATGTACAGGAATAGTGTATTGGGACAGTGTCTGCTTTCTGTCCTCAGCAGAGACTGAATAAATTGTATGGCTTCCTCCCCACTAAAACAAGGATGGAAGCTCAAGGGGTGTTACATTGCAGATGTTCATAAGATCACTGTGCTGAAAATAAAAAAGGAATTTAGGGAAGAGAGAACGTGTACCTGTTTTAATGTAAAATTATATTTTGCATAGGGTCAAAACACTCCTTACTTGATTGCACTTGAGTTTCAGATGAAAACAACTATAATTCCTAATCTAGAAACAAAATATAATTTTAGATGTTAGTGAATCCTGCTGGAAAGATTGACATGACTGGAGTGTTATATTCTACAGTTATAGTCTCTTTAAGAAAGATTAAGTGGGCAAAACTCAAGAGGGAGAACTCAAAAATAGCATTTCTTGTTGCGAGGTCAGTGACCTCTTGAAAGAAAATAATTATTTGAAGGATTACTGTCATATTAGAGAAGTATGAAGCATATAATCAGTAGGAAGTTACTACCTGATGTTTGTAGAAGACTATTAGCTCACAGTAAAAAACAATGCAGAACTCAGGATATAGTTATGATGTATACAGGGGAAAATGAAAATACATGATAGAGGACTTCAGTCTGGATGAAATATGGGAGAAATAGCAACTTCTTGAACAACAGTAACAAAGAAAAAGGACTGTTGAATGTAGAGGCTTATGTTTAAATTAGAACAGTTTATAATTTGAGTTATTTAATAAGATTGCTCCATATCCAGACATCCACAGGTTGTCATGGTTATAAGACCCAAACAAATGGGAAGCTGGCTGGCATACTGGATGACATTTGATGAAAACAAAGCTAAAAAGGAGAAACTGATAGCAATTGGAGGAAATCAGAAGGTAGGAACATTTGGAACAGAACAAGATCTTGATTAGACCTGGTCTAAGCAAAGGTTTCTTCTAGGTAACCTCACAAAGTTCCTTCCCAGCAAAAATATTCTGCGATCCTAGGAAGACGCAGGAGAGGAGCAATAAGGTTTAAGTAAATCAAGAACCAAAGAAATCTGTGACAATGATATCAGTTAAGTGTTAGGAGGAAATGAGATTGTCAGTAACAATGTGTACCCAGAAGAAGTGTTGCTTTAATACTCTTGTACTTTCTAAGTCTCTTTAGGGCAAACAGATGACAAGACAAATGCTATAAGTTTTTCTGCTGTAACCTGTGAGAAGGATGGTTAGGTATTTTAGAACAAGCTGTTCTAAATAAATGTCTATTTAAAATAATTTTCTGACAAACTGATCAAAGAACCCTGTGAGTGTTTGTCATGAATGTTATCATCTTGGACCACCAAAGAACTTCAAAGGAACTAGAAGGAAGATAACACTGCACTGTATTTTGAAAGACTAAAGGATAGTTTGAGTTGATACAGGCTAAAGTCAATCCTGCAAAATGGAACTTGTGATAGAGGTTTTTGAATTGTACTGAAAAGACAGAGCTAAGAGAATAATGACATATGTGGATTTATGAAAAATTACCTCCTGCCAAACTCCTCTTTTTTGGAATTTATGTTTTCTATTGAGGAAAAATCCCACATCTTTATAAATTGAGTCAGTTTCTAAATAATAGAGACATTTGCCTTGCAGAGGTTGGGGGATTATAAGTAAAAAAACCAAGTCACTACCACAGAGTGATCTCGATTAGTGAGAGAAGAGCATATCTGCATAGATTTTGTATTCCACTCTTCTAGGACATTTCTCTTCTGAAAAGCAGTGTACTTGAAAAAAAAAAACAAAAAACAGTCTTGGTAGATAATGGGTCTGTTGTCGCAGTGTGATGCCACATTCAACAAAACAGGATTCTTGGATGGGTAGGCAGACAAATAGGAGAATTTTTAGGAGGAATTCTTTTCACCACTTCCATATCAGGAATAATTTTAAGTGGAAGCTTTGAAATAAGTGGAAATAAGATATACATTTTTAACAGCAGATACATTTAATGTAACAATTTACAGAAGCTTTCATTCAATTCTACCTTGCTAGCAGCTGAAGAGCAAATGTTTTTCCAAAACTAGACTGTAAGTTAAAGAAAATGCAATTCAGGGCAGTACTTCAGCATGTCATGCATATGAGGTCACTTCAGATCCTCAAAGTTATTCAGTCCAGTCTCATCTACAAGTTATCTGAACACAGATATTCTTACAGGAAAAATGAAGTGTTATCATTTATAGTATGAAAACATGGAAAATGACATTTTACAAAAAAAAACCCAGAAAACCTTGGATAATGGAAAAAGCTACTTACTGGCTTAAATTGAGGAAAAAGTATTATAAGGAAATTATTCTTCTGGAAATTGCATGAAGATAACTGTAGTGGCTATTAACAGTTCATTGTACACAAGATAAAGTAATTGCAAAAGAAAAAAAAGAACAACCATGATTAATAAGTTCTTTGCTCAGATATTTTAATAATTTGATAGGTCTTTTTGTCAGAAATACACAATGAAGAAATCTAATTACTGTCCTCATTTTTGGGTATAGTCTAGAGACAAGCAAATGCCTTCCAATAAAGAAAAAAATGTTTGGCTTTTTCAACAAAAAGAATATTTTTTATTTGCAGCCGGAAAGTGTGTTCATGGAAAGATGTTTTCTGGGCAAAGACAGGAAGGAAACATTATTCCCAATCACAGTACCTTGCAGGGAGATAAAGGAAACATATAAATGTATTTTTTACTTTGTTTTTAAGTGAAAACTGAAGTAATCTTATTAAATGTTTGAACACCAGTTCATTTAAGTACATGAAAAGATAGGCTCTCCATAATTCATAATATTTTAGCCTTTGTGTTGTGAAGAAAAGCTTGTCTCTATACCCTAAGCCATCAGACAAATAACAGATTCTTCTGCAGCTGTTGAGGATGAGGAGGTACCCTTTAAGGAAATTTGCCCTGGTGCTTTTTGTCTACATCTGGGCCCAGCTGGCTAGGAATCCAAGAGAATGCCTGCAGTAGCATTTTAGTTCAGATCTGGAGTGTGGTTTTGAAGTACATCCTACTGTTGTCCCCACTTGCCGTGTTACGGCTCTTGCCAAAGGAGCTGTTGGAGTGCTGAAAGGGTGATGCCTTCTGCCACCACCTGTGCCTGGTAATATTGTTCCTCAATAGTTCTTGGGTTTCTCTGGTTTTTGTTCCTGTGTCTTTAGAAGCTCAGAGTCCTCTTGCAGCCAGGATTCTGAATATTCACAGAGCTAAGACAGGAAACCCCATGGGTGTAGCAATCACACAGAGTTTATCCCATTGTGTATCCAAAGCTTTCCACATTCTTACTCTGGGCCTTAAAAACTTTGATGGAAACTTCTGTTTTCTAGAAGTTGAAACTAATTTATTTGCAGAGTCCAAAATCTTCAGGGCAGAAGGGGCAACTACAACATATAGTTTGACATACAATTAAAACTCTGGACAAAATTTTTCAGCTACTTTTCAGCTATCTTTGTACAGCCTAGTAATTTATGGCTAAGCAAGACAGAATCTTTATAAAAGACATCCATTTTTTGATTTAAAATGTTCTAGAGAGAATTCAGAATACCCTTAAGTGAGGTGTTCCATTGATTAATTGCATTCACTTTGAAAATATTTCCAGTCAGACTTTGCTTAGCTTCAGTCTCCAGTCATTTATCTTTGTGCCTTTGTCTGTCAAGAAGCTGCTTGCCACTGAAAAATCTTTTAATACAGAGGTACTTACAAACTGACACTTTGTTGCCCTTGGGAAAACAGTTCTGTGAAAGTGACACACATTTTCAAAATCCTTTAAAAGGAAAGAACCCAAAATTTAAAACATGGCTTTGTTTTCAATTCTTTCCAATTTCAAGGGAATAAGAATTCCTTTCTATATAGTATAGTTGTAATAACCTTTCAAGAGATGGAGAGAACTCTTTTATCAAACCATGGCCATGAGTTGAAATGAAATAAAACTGATATAGCATTCCTTTTTGTTGCCTTATATGTCATCGTTTTCGAAGAGATACAACATGGTTATTTTAAATATTTTTATAATCAGTTTTGTCTCAGAAAGTTGTTCCTATTATAGCTGCTACTAAAAGATGTGGGCTAAGTTTTCCAGCCTCAGGTGTATGATGGTAGGACAAGAGATAATGGATATAAGTTGCAACATGTCTAGATATAAAGAAATTTATTTTATTTTTCACTATGATCAGAGACTCAGACAGTTTTCCAGGGAAGTTTTTGAATCTTTGTCCAAGATGATGCTCAGAATTTAGTGATACACAACCCCAGGCTACCTAGAGGAACCTGCTGAAAGCAGGAGTTGACCTCTGATCCTCAGGGGTTCTTTCTGTCCTGAGTTCTGCAGTAACACTACACATGGGGCTATGTGAGTGTTTCAGCCTTTCTGTCATTGATGGAGGTTGACAAGAGCTTCCTCCTCCACCTGGTCAAGAACTTGTATGAAGCATGTTGAAAACTGGTGTCTTAGAGATTTGGAGAACAGCCCCATAAGCATATGGCTGGACCAACTAAGCTTCATTTCCTCAGGCAAAAAAGCCCAAAACAGAACAGCAGGTCCTTGTTTAGCCACATCAGCTATACACATACAGCATGGGGAAAAAATGCTTTATTAAACTGGTGATCTAAATTGGCAGCTTTGTTACATGCAACAGTAAACATGCTGTAAGTAAGTAAGCATGTTCCATGCTGCTGATTACTGAATCTCAACTTCTCAATTTTATCTTTTGACAATGAGTTATATTTGGGTAGACAGTGATGTCTAAAAGTAATTTAATTTTTTTCTGGTAATAAGTAAATTGAGTCATGGAATTTGCATTTCTTGATAATTACTCAGAAAGACACCAAAATTCATGAAATAGAACTCATTTTTATTCACTTGAAGTTTATTTCCCAGTTTTCTAGTCATTACAAAATATTGCCTGTATCAGACAAATCAGTGTAGCAGCAATGCAAATTAATAGCTGAGAGAAAAAGGAATTTCTCATCCTAGCACAGTGTATTGTGACACAAAATTTAAACAAGTATTATTCTATTACCTAATTCATTCCATGTAATCAGAGGATATACCTATCTTTGTAATTTTTCTATAAATAAGCCACAAAGTCTGGAAATTTTTAAGTCAGGGAAGCCAAGTTGTCAGCATTCAAATTCAAAATTGTCTTGAAGATTGTACTATTTGATATGCACCTGATAAAAATAAACTTGTTATGTAAGGTGCTGATTCAGTGAAGAGAATAACTGCATGCTTAACTTTTTAGGCACTACTGAATCTAGTGGCATTCAGTAAGCACACATATGGCAATTCAAAATTATTGAATGAAAAGAGTAATTTTCATCATTAGGAACATAAATGCGTTTCAGCGCTAGTGATCATTAACACTGTGTCTGGTGAATTGGCTCCGTGCTTTGATTGTTTGTTTTAGCAAGATCAAATATTTCAGTAGTTATGGACTTACAGTAAACTCATTTTCAAGAATTTTCAACTCCCTGTTGACAGTGGGGTTCATACAATCAGTATTTGATCAAATACACTTATTAAAATCCCCAACAAATTTAAACTCGATTAAGTCCATTGCCTCTTTTCCTTTTTGCTCTCTGTCCATGAGCAATTGTGACTCTATGTTTCAGTTAGTTATTGCTAAACTCCTGTTTTTTCTTCCTGTGTTTCTCCCATAATCTTCTCAAGATTACTATGAGTAAAACTAAGGCAGTATTTATATCTCTTCCTTTCACATTTTCATTACCGTGATTAACATCCTTCTTTTGCATAATATTTGCTTATTTGTATCTGGAAACAAAACAGTGGTGATTTTTGTTCTGAAAGAGACTTTTATATTTCCATGCAGTAGTCCAAATTGAAAAAGATATCAAAAGTCACAATGCTTATAAACTTCTAATGTGTTTTCTGTATGCTGAAGGGTTGTGCAGGTTTTTTTTTCTGTTTTGGGGGGTGGAAGTTTGTTTAGTTATTTTTGTGGGGATTTTGTTTATTTTTGTTTGTTTTGTCTCAATCTGCTTGGGGCATCATAAAAAGAGAAGCTGGAGAGCCTTTTTATGTTGGTTACACACCATTCTGTGTACATGGAGAGGAAGAGAGTTTTGTTTTTACACAGAATGATCCTCCAGGTTTTTTAGTAGGAATGTCTTTGATTTGAATGATGATGTCTGCTCATGAATAAATTGGTCAGAGTATCATAATGCATATATGTCATTTGAAGATCTTTCAAGCAATTTATGAAGTGAAACTTTAAATACAAAGAGTTTAAAATGTAGCTAAAGGAATTTGTATTCTGCTACACAATGGCATCTAATTCTCTGATAGCAGATGTATTTTGCTGTAGCAGCCAGTGAATTCCATAGCAGTATCAATTTATTTTACTACTAAATAATGCACTTCTTTTTTCTTACTTACGTCCCTTGCGAAGATACAAAATATGACTCATGCTGAAAATAGTCAACACATTTTATATTGGATTAATATTGTCAACAAATACTTTCATGTGCTCTCCAAGCGGTATGGCCACATCACACACACTCCCTGTCTGATCCTGCTTTTCCCCATGTGCCAGAGGAGAGGCTAAGCTTGAAGGCTGTTAGAGTAGCTTTTCTTCATCCTCTGGACAAATCTGTAGTGCTGTTTTGTTCCTCAGGTAGCCCCAAGTCTGTGGTGCAGCATGTGGTGTAAGGGTCTCTGGAAGAAATAGCTCCAGTTGTGTGGCTGACACTACTGGCCAACATTTCCAGCTCTTTCTGTTCCCTCTGCAAGCCTAACACTAGTGTTTGCTTTCCAGCTTTTTGAGCCGTGCATTGTAATCTAGCTAAGGTGCTCAATGGGCAAATCTTCCGAGTCAGCTGCAAACAGGAAAAAAAGAAAAAAGTTTAAGCTTACATGACCTTTTTCTTATATGTATGTTGAAAATTGGAAGGTTTGCTATGTGCAGATGCTCTGGACCTACCTTTTATAAAGACCCTTTTAATAGCAAGGGACTAGATTCTGACGTGAGAGGTCCATCCAGCCTACGTGCTGGGCAAATAGTGAAATCAGAAATTATCAAGTCAACATAATACAAATGGGAAAAGGCAAGAAAAGGCAACATTCAGAGCTATCATTTTGGCAAATATATGCAGAGCATACATACCATTTTTTGCTACAAATGTAGTCTCTCCACTGCTATTTAGCTTCCTTGTTGCCTGTTGATTTTACTGTGTGATTATGAGAAGGAGAGGAATTAGGTAACTGCTGAGCTATAGTGCAACATTATGGACTTAATTTTTTTATGTAAGAGGAAATTCTGTTGCATCATTCTGTGACAGAAGACAATTTGTGAAAGGAAATGCTTGTGATCGTTAAAACAATACCCCTTATTGTACTGAAGGCCATGCTAAAAGTATATTCTCTAGCATTTCATGCTTTTTTTTTCTTCCTCTTTGCATTTTTCAAATCTTTTCAAGTTTTTCTATAGCTCTTGATGTCAATGCCTTTCATTATTATAAATTGTCTCATTATGGTAGGTCTTTTCAAGTCTGATTTGGCTTGAACATCATCCATATATATGTATGGAACTCTGGGGTCTGAAATTCTTCAATGGAAAAGAGAAGTAGTTTTATCGATGTAATGCAATGGTGTAGAAAGCTTACTTTGGAAAAAAGTGATAAAATGGATTCTAATTTTATATATTTTTTGCATATCAAGTGTAAATACTTGTAAAGATAGAACATCAGTGACTTTGAAGTCATTTGGGCAATCTTGGTAGATGAATTGAACACATGATTGCACGGTTTTAATGAAGCAAATGGAAGAAAATACAAAATAAAGAAAGTGGATTTACTTTTGACTCCAGCACAAGTAGAACTACTGTATTATCTGTAGTACCTTGCAGAGCTGTAGAATAATAGTCTGAGGACTCAAATATTGTATGTATTAGAAGACCTTTAAATTAAAATTTATTAAAACGGTACTGTATCTGTCTGGGAACATTTTGGCAATTTTTCCATGTTCTTTCTTCAATCTAGTTTCTCAGAGATCAAATAAAGATTTAGAGAACTTGATTTGTATGCAAGGCGTTGATTTATAATGTTACTGACCTTGTCTGACTTAGCAGGCAAAACTTAATGTGATCCCTTGTCAGCTACAAAAATTCAGATGTATATATGGGGAGATATCTTCTTTCTGTGCAAGGACCAGTTTCCTGAGAGTTGTGCAAGGTTTGCTGTGAGTGGAAGTTTTCTGAGCAGCGCGATCCAAGTGCAGCACAGGAGGCTGGGGGTTGCTGTGGGGCGTGCTGAGCGACCTTCTCTTGTCCATCTCTCATGGGGAGCCAGGTGTGGGGACCTCTGGTCCTCCCCCAGGCCTCACAACCTACATGTCCTCCCTGTTAACCCTGTAGAGACTGCTACCATGCCACTGATGGGTTGAGGTGAAAGCTAGATGCTATAGAAGAGATATTTCTGTTTGCTTGTCTCTTCCCAACGCCGTTTCCCCAGTTGTTGTTGGGAAAAGCAGTTAAGTTGTGGCCCCTGTTGACAGTGTTAGGGGCTTTTTAAACCCAAGTTACAGTGATTCTTCTCTGTATCACTTTCTAATGGCTAGAGATGAAGAAAACTGTTTAGACCTGTTAGCTTCCTAACAGGCAAGGGCTTCACAAACTGAATTATGTACTCTGTAAAGGGGGAGATTTAAAAGTGTCTCACTTCCTCTGTCAGATTCAGCATCTGCCATTAAAAAAGCTGTTTCGTAGCTATTACACAGAGGTTAGGCAGGTATTGCTGCTCTTTTTGCTGTGAAAACAGAACACAAAAAGGGTTTTGTTAGCAAGAAAAAGACTAAAAAAAGGAAAAGCAATTTGCTAGGAAAACACCAGAAAATATAATGGATTTACTTTCAAAGGGTTTGAAGTGCTTCTCAGGAAGTTTTTTTTATGACATTTATCTTTACTGCAAATAAAATCAAGTTGGAAAAGTAGTATTAACTTCCTGCTGTCTGCTTGGGTACCCAAGATATCCATCACTTTTATATTGTATTTGCTTTAGGGGTAGTGTATTAGAATAACCAGTACAATAGTTTTAAGACTTACAGAAAATCTACAGAAAATGATGTAATTTATTTCCACTAAGTTTCTAAGTATTTTTCACTTAAATAAATTTAGATGACATGCTTTTCTTAGTGAAGAATCTGCTGCACATGTAAATAATTAATGCATGTGTAAAAACACACAGAAATCTCCTACCAATTTTTTTTTTTTGGCCCTGGAGAGTAAATATATTTTATAGAAGGAAATTCTGATAAATAGACTTTGCCAGCTTCTTATTTATTTAAAGCAAGCAACTTTATCCTTTTTGTGTTGGTTTTGTTTTTTCACTTTAGTTTTGATTACTTAGATTTATAATTTTTTCTTGAAAACAAGGCAGCATTTGTTTAAATAAGGTATTTTCCTTTTTGCTTTGTTGATATTTTTGCAGAACAGGCTAAAGAAATCATGTGGGTTACCAATATGTGTCTGTTGTTCTGAATAGAGAAATACTTCACCTGCTGTGACATTTGAATCTCCTCTGAGAAAGTGACAGGAAAGACTACCTTGATTGTTTTTCTCTGTCTTTTTTTCTTCTTCCCGTTTTCAGTATTAATTTAGGGGAATCTTATAAAATTTCATTAATTTTACTAGAAACGTTTTCACCATTTGTAACCAGGGATTTAGCTGAGGTGAAGCTTGAAATCAAAGAGCCAAGTTATGGTAAGATTCTAGTAAAGGAAGAAATCTTTATTGATGAGAGTTTTTGAGTATTTAGTTATTTTTCTTCTGGTTCAAGAAAGCGAAATACAATACACTTACTGTGGTTTGTAGGTTAAGACTACTTAAAAATTCCTCAGAAAAATTAGATCTTACTGTAGTCCCACTAAGTTTAGCATACTATCGAATTTTTTAATGCTATTAAAATTATTTGGTTTTAAGCAATTAAATAAGAATCAATGCAAATAATAACATACATTTTATAATCAGCTAATTCTGATCACCTTTGTCTAACTCAAAGAATTTAGAAAGGTTTTAGCCATACCTGTTTTCAAAAAAGTGCCATGTAAATACTAAATTAAATTTAAAAAGTCTGCAGGCTGAGAATCTCATACACTTTTTGTATATGAAATTATTGAATATGTTTTTTTTTCTCACATGAGTAAATTTTTACCTTGAGGAAGTACAGTTGTCTTTTTTACTCCGCCATGCTTTCAGGTGACAGGTTATGTGTGTCACCTTGATTCAAACACCTTATTTGTTTTCAGTGCACTAGCTTAATACTTAAAGTAAAAAGTCTCAATTTATGATATCAAAGGTACCAAAAGATACCCCCTTGACAATCAACACTTTCTTTACAAACAAGATGAGCCCTGCTTTTTCTGCATTCCTTTTAATAACCAGCAGAACTTTGAAGTCAAGAAAATTTTTAGCTGAATGTCAAATGAGGATATTTATCCTTGTTCCTCTGCAATACTTAGTTAAGATTTACTTACTGGAACTCCTTTGATTTTGCAGTTATAAAATAATTTGTTTTTCAGTGTCTGTCATTCAGTCCTTCTTCCTTGAAAAAAAATGTGCCTGTAACACCACAGCTTTCCTCCTGGTAACACAGTGCATCTGAAAGATGCTCATTCATGGGAACTGCATTGCTCAGTTTCTCTGTCTTGCTTACTGAACAATTGTCTTTGTTAGTAGGCAATGTTGATTAATCTCTGACTGGTGCTGTGAGTCAAAAATAAATTTGATAGCAAACATTATAGAATCCTCCTGTTGTTCTGCCAATAACATGTCCCAGTAGGATTTTGCAACAGGTTCAGCAAAGCTGCATCTGCCCTTTTGTATTTTTCATTGCAAGTAATAAAGTTTTCTACTTTCTCTCCTGCACGTTGTCTTATCAAAGATAAGAATATTCTTTCTCACAGTTATCTCAACTTGCCCCTAAAAGCCAAGAGCTTATTATGCCTTCTCTGCTCTTGTAGGTTCCAGACAAGAAAGTTTGGGGTGTTTTTTCAGAAGTGCACGTGTTATTTGACTTGATGCCCAGAGCACTGTAAATGTTCGTAGTTTTGTTTGCACTTAACAAAAAATAAAATGGCCTCCTGCATTGGAAGTTGGTATTGAACATATCCTCAAAGGAAGGCCACCTCTAACTTTGTACACAGCCTGGGAACTGTCCAGTTCTCACCCATACCAGATTTCCCCGCATAGCCAATAGAAAGTTCGTAAGAAGCTAAAGTAAACAATAATATCTAAATCTATTACCAGTATCCAAAATAAATGTCTCTGAGACTGAATGTCACCAAGAACTGGAAAGCCAATTTTAGAGCTGCTGTTTATTGTCTTTTTCCTGGCATTCTTAGAATTTTCTTTCCAGTTCATCCTCTGTTTCTCATTTACTTTTCCCTTCTGTGTTTTATTGCTTTTGAGAACTCCCAGCTGATCCTCCTGTGCTTCAGTTCCACTTCCTCTCACAACTGCCTTCCAAAATAGGATCATTGAACAGTTAATGTTGGCACTTAAAATGAGTGAACAACCCAATTAGATTAACTGAGGGTAGGGAAATTCATGTTTCAGACTTTTATTTTCTGCCAACTCAGGAAGACAAAAGAACATCAAACAGCTCCCAAGTTCTGCCAGGCATAGCAGTTCAATGTATAATTGGGACCATAATGTCCATGCTGGTGATGATGTCGCTGTTTTCTGCCTTCAGGGGATAAGGACATTTGCCATTTGCTGGGGAAGAATTAAATGGAAGAAATGAGAGCTTTTGGCAGATTCTACCTGTCAGATTTTGGGGTTGAACAAATAAAGATAACTGTTTAAACCTCCATCAGAACAAAAGACATTAACCAGCCCTTCTGATTTCCTTTGTGGATGCTGACTAATTCATCCATACCTATGGCTAGCTTCCTATGGATCAGGAATTTCTATTTTTGCTCCTGAGTAACACAGGACATTGGAGAGAGAGCAGAGTCCTGGTGCTTGCTCTTAAAAGGTAATAAAACATCAATAAAATGACTTCGCTATTATTTAGCCTGTGTGGTTGATACAAAGGAAGGTGACTTTCCCCTGGGCCAGGAGCTGTGGGGTAGCTCTAAAGAGAGCTAGGGAAAAAAAGATATTTTTTTTACCCCCTAGCCCTCTTAATCAAGCTGCCTCTATTTCTGTGAGTTTGGCAGTTGTAGTATCACAAAATCATTTTTTAAAGTTTTAAGACACAGTGGTTATTAAAGTGTAGGTAAAATATTATTATTATATGTATATATTTACTTTTATGTATGTTCATGTAAATAAAACACACACATACTCCTCTTTCTCAGAAAAAGTGCTGTCAGTATCAGCATGTAAAAAGTGTGTGTTTCAGAGATGAGCCCCGCTGCCACATCTTTACCTTACTGGCTGGCATAACTTGTTTTCAGTTTCCCTCCTTCCTCTGACTAGCGATGCTAATTGTTGCTGGCCAGCACACAGGCACAGACTAGCCTTCCCGAGGTTTTGCACTCAATGTAGTTTGCTCTTGTCATTGCTTCTTACTGGCAGATGAGACAGAGATAAGTTTCCCTGACCAACTTCTGAGATAAGTTCTTACATTGGATGGTTGGATGGTCTCTATGTCTTTTTTTTGCCTTTTGCCACTTTTCTTTTAGTCCCTCCCTCAGTGAAGGAGATGGCACAAGTTATTTCTGCCTACAACATTCCCTCAAAAATGCAAAGTCAGTTTATTGCCTGGGGATTTTTTAGTTGTCCTTTACTTGTGCAGCAAGGCAGGATATACAACCTTAGCACAGGCTGCTATTTCAGCAAGTTGCCAACACTATTTGATACTTAACGTTATCTCTTCTTAGCTGAGACTACTTTGTGAGTAATCTCTAGATTTAGCTCTGGTTTTGAGTCCAGAAGCTAGTTAGATTTTGAATTAAACTGTTGTTCCTCATTGTAATCTGCATATGTTTCAGGATCAGTGGTCCTGAAAAAGTGTTTCACATTGGAATTTTTCATAATTTATATTTTTCCTTCTTTTTTTTTTTTTTTTTTTTTCTTCAGGACAGGATGGTATATGAGTCACTTACAATTTCCCTTCCCACGCCTTCTTAATTTAGTTTCAAAGAGTGCCACTGAAACTTGTCTGCGATAATAATTTCTTACTGGCATAGTGTTTTGTTCCTATGAGTATTTCTGCAAGTTTGCATCACTTTATAAAGCCTAAACAGACCTTAACAAACCATTCCACTAGAATTCCTGTAAAACAATTTCTAATGGTTAATTTGGTTTGCCTTCAATAAATTTCAAATGATAAATATTTGTCAAGCATAAAGACAAGTTTTTGTCATTAGTCTCTCTGTAAGACTAGAGTTTCACTTTGCTTTAGTTGCTGTTTAACAAAACATGTCACTGTTCAATCACCATGAAGGAAGCCTTCCAACCCGCTGCTGATGCTGCATTAACAGATATTCTGGCTTCTTTGTTAAACTTGAAACATTTCACTAAAGATTTATACCTGGGACAATATTTAATTCCTCAGAATAATTGCTCATGACAGTCTTTCTACACACTAGCTTAGTATGGAATGAGTTTATTAAAAAAGGGATGCTTTTAATCTCTGATCTGTCTAATTTCTTTATGTAGTCATTCAGAAAGAGCAAGTGACTGCCCTCTAGGGAACAAGATCAGCCCCCGAGGTGGGCATTGCCTTCAAGAAGAGTCTTTCCCCATCGACTAAAGAAGAAAGCTAGAGAAACTGAAATAGCTTGTGTGACTAGTCTGGATTTCTAACTCATTAGAGAGGTTTAATTATATCAACATGTTGGAGATTCTTCTGTGATATAAATTCACCTTCCATCTGTACAACCTCTTCATCCTTTTTTATTTTTCTTTTTTTAAGTCTTTTAGCTTCTAGTCAAAATATCTGCTCTGGGAGTGTCTCAATTAATATGGTAATGTCACTGAAAACTGTTTCCAAATTTCTTTTCGAGAAAAATGTAGAGATCATTTGTAGGGAGGCAGTAAAATGCTACATAGCCTCTCACTGCATGCTGTTCATTTTAAGAGGAACTTGCAAGGAGCTTGGCACACTTTCTAGTTTGCACACCCAGTTGGTAGTATTTAATATAAAACAAGCCCTGAAAGTGCCACTGAAAATGAAACCTGTTTGGCACACATGTAGAACACCTCCCATGTAGATCCATGCTCAGTATTTGATTAAAGATCAGCCATCGCTTGCAGATAATACTTGAAATTTCTACAATAAGCTAGGTATGATGTATTTGTAATCAATCAACAACATAACTAGAGTTGACATGCTTGCTTTCACTTGTTCTGTAGACATATATCTGTGCTAGTGTTTATCTTAGGAGATTTTGCTTTTAACAATGGAATTTTTGTTCTCTTGATTCACTTAAAATTATTTTTTTAAATGTAAGGTACAGAGTTTTATTCTTTGTACCATAAAGTTTAGTTAAAAGCTTTCCCTTACCAAGGCAAGCATGCTACTATATGTATTTTGAATTTCTGGTCTATTTACTTCTCATATCAGAACCTACTGTTTACAATTTGATTTTTTCTTAATTGAAAAACTCAAGGAAATATATCTTTCAACATCAGAGTCCTTCTTGTCAGCTTTGTCCTGTCTCTTTAATTTTGTTACACTTTGTAGTTGAAAAATGCTGGCATTTCTGGTTAAAAGATGATTTTACAGAACTGCAATTTGTTTTTTTTCTATCTGCAGTCAGTAGGGGTTTTTACCTATGATTGTTTTATGTTTTTTTGTAATTCTCTGGCATACTGCAATTTTACCTATGGATGTTTCAATTCTTCTCTTACAACTTTACTTTTTATATACCTTTTAAGCCCACACTTTTCCTGCCATGTCAAGTTTATTTCTGAAGTAACCTTGCTATATTCAGATTCAATTTTGTCATAAATAATTTTCATTTCCAGTTAATCCACACTGATGTGATTTAGCTATGTTATTTAGTTGCTTACTATAACTCAGGGGCCTTATGGTGCCGCTGATTTCACATAAACAAAAGTGGGTTGTTTCCTGACTATGAACTTCCAAATATCATTGAGTGAGTCACTCAGAAGTTTCAAACAAGCCATCACTTTTTGGAGAGCAGTCCAAGGAAACTTAAGTTGTTGGAATGAGCAGTTGTGCTGACATTAAATGAAAGTGGAAGAACATTGCAGAAGTTTTAGCAACCTAAAGATTTTATAAATAAGAAAGTTCACTGTAATTTTGAAACTATTTTTGTTTTCATTCTTTTGTTGTACAGACACTGAATATAAAAAGTGTAAATTTAATTACATTTTTCAGCTAGCCTGAAGTAAGAATTTATACACAATTGCACATTTTGTTACTTTAGAGTTATCCAGAATAAGCTCAAGGTTTTACACCCTACAAATTCTGCTGCTCCATGTGTAGTTATCTTCTGTCAATTTACTGTAGACTAGTATTAAATGGAGACCTGCCACATTTCTTATGAGGGTGTAAGAAGATGTCACCTCAGCTATCCTGGCAAAGAACTGGAAGATAAGAAAATAGTGTCTTTGGGCTGAAAGATGCAAATGGAAGTACTCTATTTTGAAGTGTTCTATTTCTGTCACCATGTGATTAGCACGCAACACAAATGACGATGGTTAAAAACTGGACTCTGTCTTGGTGCTAATCACAGTGCAGTCAGACTATGTAACATCCCTTTGGTCAGCTGCTGGGAAGTTATTCACTGATCTTAATGACTGCAGGGAGCAAAAGGGATTCTATTTTAAAACCCTGACTGTAGCTTACGAAGTGTAGCTTATGAAGTTATCTTCAAGCTGTTGATTCAGTAAGGGATATGAAGTTATAGGTAGTCTCTCTAGAGATTTCTTTCATTTTAGGAGATAACTGGGAACTGTCAGGATGAGACATAACTATTAGTCCGTCTGATGTAAATCATGAACTTAGAGAAAGGTCTTGTTAGATTTCAGTAATTCATAAAACTCACTGAATCTGAAGATTATTGCCCAGTGTGGCATTGCAGGGGAGAGACAAGGTTTGATATTTCATTTAGATGTATCCAGAAGTGGCTGCATGTTTATCTAGTTTATTGTTACTCTACTGCATGTTTTCAGCTATTTGTATGGATTTTCTTACAAACCCTCTTCAAGCATTTCCATTTTAATCTTGTGAGTCTTGATGTGGATCAAGTTATTAGGAAAAACTACTTCCATTCCAGAGTTTCATAGAGAAGGTATAATGTAATCCTGTTCTCCTTTGTCCCTAAATAAAAAGTAGAAATGCTTTTTTTTTTACTTTTACATTTTAAAATTTATTTTTACATATTTAAAATCTATTTTCTTGTTAATTAATGGCTCAGATTTACCAATTCACTTTTTTTTCTTAGTACTTTGTTGAAATTCCCCGTGCTTCCTCAAGAAATTTCACGTCTGCCTTTCCCCTTCTCTGGGCATGGAATTCACTTTTTCCTAGCATCATTGATCCTGCACTTTGAATTGCTTTTGGTTGTATGGCTTTGCTGAACTTTTTCTATTCACAGATTTTTCTGCAACAGATTTTCTTTGGGTTTTGTGTATTTTTATTTCTAAGTTTGTTTTTTATATCCAGATCAGTTTGATTTTTTTTGAAGGCGCACCTCAGTGGAGCAGAATTAAGCCTTGTGTGATAATTTCCAGCAGTACATACTGTCTCATGCATATAAACTGCACCATCAATTTAATTTTGATATTTTATAGCTGCCAAGTAATTAATTTTAAAATGTTTCTTAGAATATAATATGTAGTTCTAATTCCCATTTTTAAATGGAAAGCGAACAGAACAAAAATTTACAAAAACAAAAAAGCCCTAAAAGAACTACTTCAGGTTATCTGGGACACGCTAAAATATCTTGAACCAGATATCAGAAATTATAAAGTTATGAAATGTGCTACTAAATTCTAACCCTGTGTGTAGTCCAGGCCCTCCTATTGAAAAACAATGGGGAGACATGGTCAGATTTCTACAGAAGAGGAATTTAATACAATTTTTGTGTTTATTTTTGTCTATGATTCTATAGTGAATAAGAATGTGGAGGTAGAGGATATTTAAACTATAAATTTTTTCAGATGAGGACTATTCCTTCCACATTAGAGAGATCCTTTTGTGTCTTACAGGATAAAATACATCAAACAGAAGAAAGCATATTATGACACACAAGAACAACATACCAGACTTTTCAGATGTCTATAGATAATGAATAAAAAATGTTGATAGCGATTCTATTTCCTATTTCAGTTGCTTTTAAGGATTCATTTATAAGGAGCTTTCTGTCCCATTTGGCTGACAAATGCTGAAGTCTGAATCTTGATGCAATCGGCATCTTTTCCTCATACTAAATCATTCATGAATATTGCACTACTTTTAGACTCTTTATTCTGTCAATGACTTCGTGGTAAAAATAGAAATAGAGCTTTTTGATTTCAGTGATGGCGTTCGTAGTTGATGCAGATCATTAGCTTTTTTTAAATGCATAACACATGGATCCTAATTTTACAGTCTTCAGGCTTTTAATCTGTTGGTAATGTTTGCACTCTTATTTTAAAGGAATAATCTAATTACCCTTTTTTGGTATTAAATGGAATAAATAACTCTGCAACATTAGATACCTACATATAAAACAGGAGTAGTTAAATGAGGTCTCAAAGAAAAAAGAGGAAAGATTATAAACCACAAACATAAACAGTTAAAAGAATCAGGGTTATTCAACTTTCATGAGAAGAAAAGGTAACGTGATACAGTTAAACACTATATGGAAAAAAAGAAAAATAAGAACTGTCTCCCAACTCCTTATGTGACCTTTAATTAAGAAAAAAAATGTATTTGTGTTTATAAGTAGTAATAAGAACTTTATGCTTCAAAATGTATGCTGTGTAAGAGCTACAAAGCTTAAAGTTGGGGAAAATGTCAACCAGAAGAAAATTTGCTTTAAGTAAGCCAGTTGAGGTGCACAAATATTTCTGCAGAACTAGCAAAGGCAGAAAAAGAAAGGGATTACATGCATCTTTATTTTAAAATCATAGTTTTTAAAAATGCCTATAAAGAAAGGAGTTTGTAGTAGCAACAATGAATCTCGGACCCTTTTTAACTTGAATCAGGCTGAGAAATTGAAGAAAAAAATCCCATTTCCTTTATACCAGGCATTTCTGATGTTCAGTAAACCCTTTTCAGTGCTAAAAAGCTCCATGACAAGTATAACATCCTCTGCCTTGTTTTTTTTAGAGAGGTCTGCACTTTTCTGCATTGCTGAAGCTTTAGAAATAAAGCAATCTGCACTACTTGGGCTTTGCAATGAATCTGCATGACAATTGCACTACTCATAAAAATTTACTCTAGGATGTCTTAGCAGGGATTGCCCTAAATTTAATTGATAAAAATAAGTAGATAAAGATAGGAATGAGTAGGTAAAGACAGACAGATGTCTACCAAACCTCATCAGAGTGTGATAATACATAAGGTTTAGCTTAAGGTCAGTTAGCTTTTAGATATCAAAAGCATTTTGTCCTTTTCCAGTGCTAAATCACTTACCATGATTGTTTGTGTGGAAAAGGGAACATATTTGGTTTCTTTTTTAATGTCTGTTTACTGCTAAAAGAGTTTAAAATGCAACTCAAGAAATGAAAATGCTTACATAGCAAGAAAAACAGAATTTAGATTATGTTGCAGGTTTTTGCTGTTGAAGAACAGGCAGCTGCTCCTTAGTGATTTCTCTTTTTATAGAATTGAAAGAGAAGAGATGAGCAAACTCTAATGGAAAAACCTTAATTTGAATGGTATGAGAATGTCTTTCACGGCAGAGGAAGCAAATTGTTGTATGAACTGTGTTTATTTTACTCAACATCTCTTTGATGAGAATTCGCCCTTCATTTGAAATTCTGCAGAACATTAACACAACACTTGGCTCTTACAGAAAAGGCTGTAATAAGTGATGGTAGTGACTTCCTTCTGGGGTCATACTGGGTTGATACTTAGGGGAATGGAAGGGCATCACTTGGCTTGGGATTAGGATTTTGTACAGGAACTGGGAGTGGGAGACGCGTCTTACAGAGTGCTTCTGGAATAAATTTGAATAACTGCAAGGATATGGCTAAAAGATTGGACCACTGTTGTCTTCTGGAAACTTTTCTCTCCAGTTTTCTTTGCTGTATGTTGAGGGGCTGTAGCTCACAGGTACAGTGGTATTCTATACTGCAAGATGATATACTGGAAAAAAGAACAAAGTGAAGTGGAATGCCACATCTCCTGAGATTTTACTTCAACTGCTTGATGCTGGATTTTAAAATTGTTTCATTTTATTTCTCCTGTGGCAATGTAAAGCATGGGGCAAGGGCCATAAATGTGATGGGTTTTTTTTTTGACTTTTTGAATTGCCTCCTTGGAAGACCAGCAGACTGAGTGGACAGTGAGAACTGGTTGAAAGGCATATCCCAGAGAGTTTGTAATCAGTGGCACACTCTAGAGCCTGCCACTTGCAATGTCTCCCAAGGTTCAGTACTGGGCCCAGTATTGTTTAACTTATTCATCAATGACTTGGCTGAAGGTGCAGAGGCCTCCTCAGCAAGTTCCCTGATGACACAAAGCTGGCAGGAGTGGCTGATACCCCAGAGGGCTGTGCAGCCCTTCAGAGGGACCTGGACAGGGTGGAGAGATGGGCAGAGAGGAACCTTCTGAAATTCAACAAGGGGAAGTGCAGGGTCCTGCACGTGGGGAGGAATAGCCCCAGGCGCCATTGCAGGCTGGGGGCTGAAACTGCTGGAAAGCAGCTCTGGGGAGAAGGACCTGGAGGTCCTGGTGGACAACAAGCTGTCCCTGAGTCAGCAATGTGCCCTTGTGGCCAAGAGGGCCAGTGGAATCCTGTGGTGCATTAAAAATGCCAGCAGGCTTAGGGAGGTGATCCTGCTCCTCCATTCAGCCCTGGTGAGGCCACATCTGGAGTGCTGTGTCCAGTTCTGGGCTCCTCAGTAAAAGAGAGAGATGGAGCTCCTGGAGTGGATCCAGCAGAGAGCTACAAAGATGACTAAGGGACTGGAGCATCTCTCTTATAAAGAAAGGCCTAGAGGGTTGGGCCTGTTCAGTCTTGAGAAGAGACAACTGAGAGGGGACCTTTTCTCTCAGTGATGCTGAGCAACAGGGCAAGGAGCCACAGGCAGGAACTGATGCACAGGAGGTACCACCTGAGTATGAGGAAAAACTGCTTTGTGGGTGACTGAGCACTGGAACAGATTGGACAGAGAGGTTGTGGAGTCTCCCTCACTGGAGATACTGAAGAACTATCTGGTTGCAATTCTGTGCAGTGGGCTGTAGGATGATCCTACTTGAACAGGAAAGTTGGACTAAATGACCCACTCTAGTACCCACTCTGTGATCAGATGTCTAAGTATACACCAAAAGAATTCGTCTTGAGAATCTAGTGACCTATTGTCCTTTTCTCACTTTACCTCTTGTTATTTTGCCACTCTCCTCTTTCTTTGTTACCACCTTCTCCACTATCACTTTTGTTTTCATAGCTCCTTTGCAAACTCATTTGTATCTCTCGTTGATGTCTTTATTGTGGGAATCATGCCATGATTTTTATCATTTTTCACATGCTTTTGCTGTACCTGCTTTGTTTCTACTACTTAATTTTTGGAGTATGCAAAAGAGAGCTGGAGACAGTATTCCAGCTGAAGTGACATCATGAACTTAAATACACTGTCATAAAAATGTTTTATGCTAAGATCTTTCTAGAAATTTGTAATACTCCATTGAAGTGTTTGTCTGCCCTTAAACACTAACATGACATCTGCAGAAGTTTACCTGACATAACCATGTAATGATTAAGGTTTTAGAGTGAAAATTTCTATACACCTAGTTAGAGCTGCAGGGTTTGTTTGGTTTTACTACATGGATGTGGCTAACCATGCACAAATATTATTGATGTGCTCATATACTGAACTTATAGAGTCCATGTTAACATGAAAATATTTATGGCACCATTTGTTGTCTTACGTGGACAGAGAAATCTGCAGGGATTATTTATCAATTTCATAAATTCTTGAGAAACCTGGAAACACTAACAAGAAAGCATTTGAAATGTAGTTTATTATGTTATATGAAAGAGTGCATTTTAAATTTGTTAGCAAATAAGGTAGCAAAAAAACCCCGAAGCTGAAATAGATCTTTGGAGCTAATAGGCAGTTACTAGCACAGATGTTCTCACCTGTTGCAAGCTGACAGCTCAAAAATACATGTGACTTTGAATACAAGTGCTAATAACAACTGAGACAGTAAAATGTAATTATTGTATGTTATTATACTATCACCTGTGCAGCTGCGAGGCGTAGACTGAATATTCTGCCACCTTCAATTAGAAGAAGACAAAAGTAGCACTGGAGAACTGAGTCAGTTAAATGAGTATCTAAATCACTGCAACTGCAGTAGCAATTGTAAAGTCATTCAACATTCCAGCCAAGACGACATGTTTCAAGACTAGCAAAGTGTGATTTTCTTTTCTAAATTTAGGTCACCAAAGCAAGTAATTTGGATGATATCTTAAGGGAGTGTTTGGCTTGTCAGGCAGGTGTGTGATTTCTTAATGCCTTTTGAGAAGTGATAGTCACAGGAACTGTATTGTTCTCGCAAATGGAGCAGAAGAAAACTCTCACTATGTTATCAACATTTGTCCCTTGCATGCACCTTGGTGCTTGCCATACTCTTCATTTTCTTATCCAGTCTCTAACAACTCCAAGCAGCATCTACCTACTCATTTCATTATATTTTTTTCATTGCAAATGGTTCCTGTGGGGCTGCAGCACCTTTTGTTTCAAGATACAAGTCATAGAGCAGTTATATTGTTTTGACTTCTGTTCTAGAAAAAAATCCGTCAGAGCGATGGTTGATCTCCCTTTATTGCTAAGAATTTGTTTTACATCAATGTTAAGACTTTTACCTTTACCTTGTAAACATAAAGGACACACTAGTGCTAAGGTTGTTTCTGTGATCAAGCAAGCTCTGGAGTCACAGGAGCTTCTGGGGTTTAGGAACTCCAAAGGGAGAATTTAAAAGCTGCTTGGAGTTCCACAATTTTAGCCACATGTGTCAGATGGCATTTTCTGTATTATCTGTCTTGGAATAAATTGATTTCTTAGAAAATAAAGGTTCAGTTGTAGGAAATTAACTTAAAACACTGCCTAGAAGATTTTTATAGGCAAAGAAATCAATGCATTTCAGTAGAATGATGATAGTGAATCATCACTTAGACTTGTTTACTGTATAACACAAGCTGTTTAATCCAGTAATACTTGTAACACATCTATAGCTTATGTTTTAAGTATGTACTACTTATTTAAAAATTGAGCCTAGTTCACTAATTAGCCGTCCCTTTGGTATGGGTGAGTAAGTTTCTGACTTGTTGAGTTGTCATCTGGCAACTCCAGTCACTTTTGTGGGATTCACAGACTAGCTGAGGCTGAAAGGCACCTCTGTAGGTTGTCCAGTTCAACCATCTGCTCAGGCAGGGTCCCACAGAGCTGGTCAACTATGTCCTGACAGCTTTTGGACATCCATCCTCATAGTAAAAAATAAAAGTGTTTCCTGATGTTCAGATGGCACCTGCTGTGTTTCCATTTGTGTAGATTGCCCCTTGTGCTGATGCTGGGCACCACTGGGAACAGTCTGCCTTTTTCTTCTTCATTCTTCTTTCCTTTTCATCAGGTATCTCTACACATTCATAAGTTGCTCCTCCCCAAGCTTTCTCTTTGCATGTTGGACAGTCACAGCTCTGTCAGCCTTTCATCATAGGAGAGATGCTCGCCTAGTTTTGTTTCTTTTCCTTTGTTGCACTTATTCTCCAAAGTCCATACCTTTCTTGCAGCCCAGTTTCTTCAGAAATGTTAATTTATTTTCACTCTCTTATGTGACATTTAAGTGGCATATTCTAATGAGTAATTTTTCAGATTACTGTTTCCTTTTTGTAAACACAATTCTAGACTCCATACTAGAATTCCTTTGATCCCCACTGACAGATAAAGTTGAAGTCTCATTTCTACAATTCTGCAAACACACATCAAGTAAAATGGAAAACTACTGCTCTTAAAATTAGAGCCTCATGTCAACCAAGCCACAGCAATCCAGGCTTGAAACTCAAGGTGTCTTTTATTTGCTGTAAACAAAGAAATTGGATAACTCCACCCAATTAATGTCAACTGAAAGAAAACAACTGTCCTGTGTAAGATGAGGCAACAGTGCTTGATTTTATCACAAAATATCAGCTTCCTAACTGGTATTTTGTGATAATATTTTTCAGAATCCCTCACACTGTTTTAAACTGTGACCTAGAAAAGAGCACCCATAACCCCACCAGCAGCACAACCATCTCCCAGCCCCCATCCTGATTCCCCCTTATTACATAGTTGGGTATTGCTGCCTAGGTCCAATGCATATTTCTGCAGCTTTAAGTTTTTCATGTATTTTTCATTAAATTTTTTATTTAATGCTGGAAAAAATGTATTGATTCACACTATAAATAAAGGCAATCACTTAAAAGACTTAAAAAAAAAATCTGTTTATTTGAAACATGAGTACAATTTTGCATGCTTTGGAGAGGAATAAAGATGAACCTTAAATAAATGTTGCAAAACCCTAAATTTTAGGCTATAATACATCACTAGATGGAATAATTTTTTTTCTTTAGGCAGATTTTTTTAAATTTAGTTTCTTGAACTTTAAAATCTATTTTGCCTTTGTAAAATTATTTGTCTCACACTCTGCTCTATTTGGTGAAAATAAAGTGAATGCTGAAAGGAAAATCATATTTAGGAATTTTTTTTTTCACAGGTTAAATATTGAATAAAATTTGACACATTAACAAGAAATGTTGTTAATTGGGGATGCTTTTTGAACATGGAGTAGTTACAACAACTTAAAATGCATCATTATTTATCCCATGCCATGTCCTCACCTTAGAAATTAAATAAAACCTTAAATTTGACCTTGAGGACAGAATACTCCATATGAAGCAGATGCAATGTTGAAGTACAATTCACAGTGGGTTTCCTCTTATCAGTGTGGAAAATTTGAAAGATGATCTCTTCAAACACTACTTTGTTATTGTCACTTTCTGAAACTTCCTTCTTTCAGTTAATAGAGTTAGGATGACACTTATTAATATGTCTGGTTTTTGCTTTTTATATACAACCTTGCTGACAGTGTCCTAGAGAGTGATTTGTTCTGATCAGCTGTCAGGAGGACCATACCATAAGTAGTGATGTAAAATAAAATAGAAATAGGTTTTGGATGCTGCTTTAGCTTAAGAAATAGGCGCACAGTATTCTCTTCTGTTTATATAAGTAATGGCTACTCTTATAACTGCTGCATGACTTGCAGTCACCCAGCCCAATCTACTCAGTCTGGTCCTTCCAGAACGATGGAAACCACTCAGGTTGGGACTTGGAACTCTACCTGAATGGAAAGTGTATTTGCAGCAAAGTTATCTTCTCAGAAAATTCCATAATTTTTCTGATCATTCCTGCAGCCTACATGACATGTCTAAAATTGCTGGCAGGTGAAAGGGTGTTAAACTGCTTGAGGCTTTGTATCTAAAACCTTTGTGGATCTGTAATCCATTACAAAAAGCAAAAGGGCTAAATATTTTGTAATAATCATAATAGATGCTGAATTGTTTAAAAGTATCCTTAATAACTAAACAACTTCATTTTACATCAAGAACACTTTGGATGACTCTGTATTCTGCAGAAATGCTTTAGCTCAGAGAAAGAAAGACAAAGGTAACTGCAATATGACTACAACCAGAGGGATGGAGCAGAATGGTGCTTTCATCATTAACTATCCTTTAGCAGAGATGGCTGAAGTAAACAAAGTATCTGGATTTGCCTAAATGAAATATTAAAGAGAGAAGTAAAATCAACTAATAAAAGATGGCATAATAGTAAATTTACCAGTAGAGTGGAGGGATATTTTATGACTGCTTTTTTTGTCCCCTGAGATATTAGAGACAATTCATCCAGAAGACTGTAACTCCATGTTGCATGAAGTTCCCTGTGGACATTCCCCTGGAGACCTGCCTGCCACTTTTTCTTCCAATGCTGTTTCCTCTCCACACCAGCTGTGTCCTGGCAGCTCATCTTTCTGTCAATAAGATTTTCCCAAGCATGGATTCCACTGAGCCACAGTGTCTGCTCTTTCTGTTTTGTTCTGTTGGGTTTGTTGTTTTTTTTCTTTTTTATTGTCTTGTAAGCTTGGCTGCCCTGTTCTTCCTTCATGGAAGGACAAAAATAGGTTATAAAACTTTGTGATTTCCTTCTGCATCTTAATTCCTCCACCTTCTTTTTAAGATTCTCTTTGACCTTGCCATCTTGGAGGTCTAGAAGTCCTAGGAATACTCTGACAAAGTTTATTCTGGAACAGGGAGTGGCAGAGCTGCTCATTTGCTGAATGCAAAAGAAGCTTTCCCCACAAATTATTTCCTATTCAGAGGCAGCCTAAATGAGCTCAGTGTTGCACCAGGAGTGTTTCAGTGTGCTGGGGACCTGAGCTGGAACTGCTGCCTGAGTCAAGAGTTCTTAGTTCTGTACTCCTGTGCATGCTGCCCATACCTGAGGTAATGAGTTTTATCAGTTAGGGTATAGCTCCTGGTTTTGTGCATCTGAGAGGGGCTATTCCACACAAACATGCACATGAATCAGACTTAAATCTCTGTTACCAACAGTTGTGTGGCAGGCAGTATAAATCTGAGTCTTTGCTCAGGTTTATTTTTTTCAATCCAATTACATTATAATCTCTTAATTTCACACTTAATTTTCATTTTATCATCACAGAAATTCCATGGTGTCTTTCTTAAAACTGTAATATACTTCTATTTCAAAGTCACCGATGTAATACTGCAATGCAAAAGCTATAAAAGCTGTGTATTTTTTTTTGCAGTCAATGTACTAGCATCTCTTAATTTTTCCAACAGCAAGGAAGGAATTTCATAAACACTAGGTTTTTTAGCAGAAGCTTTAAAATAGTCTGCTTAGGCCGTTTGGAAACTTTTGCAGTATATCAGTTTTGGGAGACTTTTGAGTATCTGCAGTGGAACAGGGAATAAGAAACTTTGGCCATTTGTTAGTGTTTGAATCTCTATATCTGATAATGCTACCGTGTTGCATATCTATCTATATGTGTGTGTGTATATATATATATGTCACCAAAAAAATGCTAGGCAAATTAAGATCTTTCAGTTACATAAAGGTAACTAATGCAATGTTTTGCCTTTCCTCTTGTTTTAATAGAAAGTATCTCTGAAGGGGCGAGAAATGTTCCCCTTTCTCATCTCATCTCCCCGAATCTTCCAATAATGGATCTAACTTGTCATGACAGTTGCATCTTATAAATAACATTTTCATTGCAGGGAAGGAAAAGCAAGCAGGATTTTTCCTTTGCTAGTCTTGCTTTGAAACTCAAAGACTTTGCTAATGACAAGCTTTTTGATTTGAAGAAAGTATGAATTGTGCTTTAGCAAAATTATCTTCTTCGAAGTTCACAGTTTTCTGAGGTGGTTTCCAGAAAATTTCCTCAGTGTTTTTTGGACAGCCATTGCTCCCAATAAAAACCAGATATTTCTTCATCTTTGTGATTTGAAAATACTGAGTTTTGTCACATCCTAGAGAACTTATAGAGTTGACCAGAATTGTTCTTTTTGCAGCATAGGTATGATATTTTTTTCCACCTAAAAATCCCTAAAATAACTTAGTCAGAAACAGGAAGACACATATCTGTTTACTTGTCTATTCCTAGTATTCTTGTCTAAGCTTATTGGGTGATTTTATTTTTTTAGTATGCACTTCTCAATGATGCGCAGTACTTCAGGAAAGAAGAATGTGAAGTAAGAAATTTCCTTTCATGCTGAATGAAGTATTTTAAAGAATTTAAATTCTTTATGCTGCTTCAGAAAACAATTCAAATTAAACTGAAAATAATTTGATTTCTGAAGCTGGGGAGTTCATCTTTTCCTCTGCTCAATGATACTATGACCAAGACTGTCTTGTCTTCTTTAAATTGGTTTAAAAATCCTGTTTATTTTTTCCTGTGATCTTCTGTAGAAGTACAGTAGTGTAAAGTAAAGTAAAATACTTGCTTTATCAGTGTACCTATTAAGAGATAATTAATCTGTGGCCTTACAAGTGTATACAAAGAAAGATGTTAAGTAAGGCTCTTTAAAGTATAAAGGGAAATACAAGTGCGCATTGTCTAGAAAATAAATATAGCAAGTTAAATATTAGATACAAATGCTCGAGAAAAACCATGCAGCCCAGGATATATTCAGCTGTCTTTTCTGCAAGGGTATGATTGTTTTCAATGAACAGAGAAATACTGTATAGTTGGTTGGAAATCTTGCATTATTTATTCATAAAGATCTGGATATTATCTACTGAGACTGAAATACAGATACCCTCAAGATGGAAAGGCTGCAAGTTGCACCATGAGTAGTTAAGTTTGTAGGACATATTTACAACTATGTAGTAGTAAAATACTTTTTGTGCATGTAGCCATTTTTGGCAGCATCTGCTGAAATATAGTCTCTGCACAGAAGAAAATTCAGATAAATGAATATATTTAATTTTTATTTTGTTTTCTATCTCTACAGGTTTGGTTGCATTGAAATAAAGATTCTGCATTAAGGACTAAGATGAGCTTAGGAGTAGTGTTTTTAAGTCTTTATCATGATAGATTGATTTAGGCACTTCAAAAATAACAGTTGAATAGCAGCAGGATACAGCAATGCCTTCATTGTTTCTCTGTTGACATATCAAAATCTGTTGCAATGAGCAAAACCTAATCATGGGTGGCCTTGGAAAACAAGGAAGGATATTGTAAAAAAACCACCTTAAATGGGGGAAGGAAAAGGGGAAAATAAACTCCTTCAAACCAGCTCTTTACCAGAAGTGACAAACAAGTTGTAATTAAATGACAAGTATAATGTTTATGATTTAAAAAGAGTTAAAAATCATTATTGCCTAATTAATAAGTATTTAAAAGGCTTATAGGAAAGAAGATGTTCATGCTGCATAAGGATAATCTTGAGGAAAAGAAATATATAGGAAAGGAATAAATAAACCTCCAAAAGTTGAAAGTAGGTTGGTTTAGAATAGATATTAGGAAGAAATTCTTTACTGCGGGGGTGGTGAGGCCCAGGGCAGTTATGGCTGTCCCACCCCTGGGAAGGCCATGCTGGATGAGGTGCTGAGTAAACTGATCTAAGGAAGGTGTCCCTGGTGTCCTGGTTTCAGCCAAGGACGGGGTTAATGTTTCCAGTAGCTGAGAGGGGGCATGACTGAGGAGGCATGGCCAGACCCAGAGGTTATTGGATACCACCTCATGTCATTGCCAGGGGCAAGCGGAAGGGACGCTCTCTGGCTTCCAGGGGGAAGCGTGTGCCTTTCAGAGGGAGAAAACCTGGTGGGCAAAGTGGTCCAGTATTGTTTAATTTTACGTTTGTCTCTTATTTCATCTTGTAGCTTTTGTTGTTAACATTGTTGCTGATACTCTTTGTGTCCTTAGCTCATTGTTGTTTCCTGTAAATTGTTCTTAGTTCTCTCTACCTTTTGTGCTGTCAGTTGGAGGGGGAGGGGAGCAAGCAGCTTGTGGTCTTTTTAGTGGGAGTACTAAATTGGGGCAAACTTTTCCTAAACCATGACATCTGCGCATGGCGGGGGGCTTGGGACTAGATGATCTTTTAGGTGCCTTCTAATCAAAACCATTCTGTGATTATATGCCTCTAAAATTACTGCTCTACACCCCGTTAATAAGATAGTAATTAAACATTGAGCAGGATATTATTTCAGACTCCGAAGTGTTGCAGTAACAGCTCACCTTTTTCATACCCCTTTCCCAACTTCTGATGAGGGTTGTGTAGTTCTTGTTGCTCCTTCTTCCGAGTCCTTATTAAAAGCACTTACTCAGAGAGGAGATGATGCAGAGCTGTCCAGTAGTGTGCTGGGAGCAGCACTGTATGCCCTGTACTCCTGTCACGGTGGGAGGGGGTCTGCCTTCTGTTTCTTCTACCTGGGGGAAGAGCTCTTATCCAGATGTAACATTCGACAACAATTTGTGTGTCTGGAGAGTGGCAGGAATGTTCTGGATGACTCCGGTGCATTAATTGTTTCTCTCTTTATCAAAGGTCACAGTGTATACAGGTACAGGGGTGCACTTCTCAGGGAAGTCACGTCGTAATGGTTTTCTAATCTCTTTTGTTCTCACCACGGAAGCAGAAGGCAGCAGAAGCAGCTGCTCTATTAGTGGTACTTATCATTAATCTTCAGTCAAGGTCTTTCAGTCTTTCTGAAATGGTCTTGAAATCTGCTGCAGTGAAAAGGCATGACTGCTGGAGATAGATACTCTGCCTAAGTCTGTATATTACTTATTTAAATTTTTCAGTCTTGTGTGAAGTTCTTTGTCTGTTATGATTGATTGTTTGTAAATGTAATTTCAACAGAAATCCATTAGTACTTTAATCCTGTAGAGATAAGTGAATATTTCATCATTTTACTATGAAATCAAGTTTACAAGATCACATTTTGTCCAATTAATTTTTGAAGTCACCAGTAACACCCTTGTTTAAATCATGAAGGTTGCACAATATGACTAGAGATTTACAGGAAAAATGGTATGCAATCATTTCTTTTTTCAGTCTTCTCAGGGACAGGTACCACAGGTGGCACAGACTCCATCAGCACACTGAGTGTATGTGGAGCAGTAGTTATGATGTAGCATGAAGTGCTGTCATATGGTGACCTTCAGTGCTCAGTGTTGCACTTTAATGCTCAGGGATTGGTGTTTACTGATTGCAGCGTTGGATTCCGTGTGTGTGTTATGTGTGCATATCTATACATAGTTTCTGCAGACATTTATTTTGCTTCACCAGTAGCTAATGACAACATACAGAAGGATCTGTCTTAGACAAGTATCAAAAGCAATATGTGTCCCATATGCATGAAGCTTGCAGGCTAAAGCAAAGCCTTTAGCGTTACTTTGGCAGTCATTTTTGGCAGAAAAAATTCCCAAATCATAAGATGCCTGAAAGTTAAATATACCAATCCTGTTAGAGTTTTATGCCAAGGAATAGGAGGTCTTGGGAAATGTAGCACTGTTGTGAACTAACATATATTTTGCTACTGCTTGTTGAAAATAACAAGTACATTGCAGGCATTAATGAAATAGAATCACAAAATACTTCCCCATAAGGGAGCTAAATGGATTTTGGGGTTTATGGACACTGTACTTCCTTAGCCTTAATTGACAGGCAACATTACTTTTGTGTACTATTTTTAGTGAAAATTTACTTAAAAAACAAACATGGGCAAATAGGATAGGGGAAATAAAAAGTTCTATGTGTCCCTATTCAGAAACACCAAAGGAGTCCTGACTGTACCTCAATGGATTATTTCTTTCTATATGTATTTATTTATTTTGCATACATTCATACAAGTATCATCTTTGGATCTGCTCTTGTTAATTAAAAGTCAATTTGCATTTACTATTGGCCTGACATGACATAACATCCTATGCAGTCCTGATGGCAGCTCAGTAGGCTACCACAGACTCCCCAGCAGAGCAAATGCCAACTCACGCCCGCAGGCAGATGGGAAAGTAAAACATACATGTTATTCCAAACCACTTAAAAAATAACTTCCCTTAGACCATCAGATGAGAACATATTAAAGAAAAGCTGTCTTCTTCCACATTTAGATAAATAAGTTCTGCAAGACCAATTACGTCGAGTAACGTATTTGAACAAATATGCAGCAATTAGGACGTTTTGTTGAGTGTATCTGCAGTGACTACCAATCACATCAAGGCCATATTGGTAGCAATCTTCTTTATTATTCCCCTTGCTTAAAAAGAAATTCAGATTTGAAAAAATGAAAGCTGAAGAAAATATTTAGCACAACCTTTTTGTTACCTATTTTGTATATTCAATTAAAGCCTAACCAGTTATTGTTCACAAGGAACTTTAAACTGATGGCAGTGTCTCAGCCCTTAGTATCATCCCTGTGGCGTGTTTCAGTTGGAATTGGAAACTGACTTTTGAAATATTATAAAACCAAAATAAATGTAAAAAGTAAAGGAAAAAGATAATCAAACCAAACAACTAAACAAAACCCCAAACAAACCACAAATCAAAATCTGCTGTTCTGCTTCTGTCCCAAGGGAATGTGCTTTTGCTTTGCTAAGGTGCAGAAGCACCTTCTATAAAATTGGGCAGCTGTCATCTGCGATAGCGTGACTTTGGCACTTGCACATTAAAACAATTTTTCAGACTTTTTTGTTGCTATACATCATAAAAAACGTTTTTTTTTCTGTATTTGCTGTGTATTGGTAAAGATTTAATTCCTTTAGAAATAGTTTGGCTTACCTAGAGATATAGAAATAAAACACATAGTAGATAATTAGTTGAATACTGTCCAAGCACTGCCCAAAGGTCAATTGCAAATTCTGTTTTTAGTGTTTAGGGCTTCCACTGCTGGGGAAAACTATATATATATATATATATATATATATATAAACTAACTAAACTTATAAACTTAGAGATTTATATCTTGCTTCATTTGCTTCATATGCTGTCAAAATGATTTTGTTTAGCAGTGGAAGTGATGAAAATAAAAATCTTCATACATCTGCCATTTAAATTTTAAGAGGTAGTATTTCACTGGCTTTCTGACAGTATATTGAAATGCAAAAGTAGACAAGGGGAGTTTTTGGGGGGCTTTTTCTACTTTACATCAGGCATAGACTGGAATCAGTTGAAATTATTTTATTTAAATTTCTGTTCATATTCAGTATGTTTGTTTCTTTTCATTTGACACTTTCTCAGTTTCTTTTCTTTCTAAAGATAGCACAATGTTTGCTTCTCAGCTGTAAGAAAGGGCTTATGGTACTCTGTTATGGAACATCAATTAGGGCATAACTATGAAACAATATTTTCAGACTGGGTTAGTGATCAACCTGAACTTAGAGACATAAGCCTTAAAGATAGAAGTGGTCACAGGGTTCACTTCATCATAAAACCCCAAGATTTTTACGGTGTCTGAGCACTTCAGTTTCTGATTAATTTTGCAATCTACTGAGACTATTTATCCAGTGGAATATTCACTCTTTAATAAAATTTAATTTTATTTCTGTACCCTTATAACCAGAATAGAGGGGGAAAAAAAATCAGCAATCATTATCTTGTCACCATAGCAATCCTAGTTGGAAAAGGCTCTAACTTAAAGAAATTCTATCTGTATTATTACTGGAAAAGTTCTTTGACTTTTAAGGCTGTCTGAAATGGTGATTGTGCAACCTGCCTACTCCAGTGCTTGACTACCAGGGTTTTTTCATCAAGTCTGACCAGAATCTTTCTTGTTCCAAACTGAACTAGTTATTTGTTTCATTTTGAAAAAGAGTAAAGACTATTCTTATGGTCTTTATGAAAGAAGGATTTTATATTAAACACTCTTATCAGATCCCCTGACTCTTTCCAGCAGGATTAAAACCCAATTTTTCTTTAAAGTTGTTGTTTCCTGGACCTCCAGTCCTTTCTCATGCTCATCTCTGGACATACTTTTTTTGTTCCATAGCCTACTTGAAGTGCTATTGCCTGAGCTGAACCTTTTTTTTTTTTTTTCCCAGCAAAAACACTAATTTCTTTTTTTTATGTTTGTGCAGGTGTTTATTTTTGCCTGAAAATTTGATAGCTTGCCCATATTTCTATTGAATTCCTGATTTACTTGCAAGCTACTGCTTGAATTTGTTGAGATTTTGCTTATTAGTTTCAATTTTGAGCTTTAATTCACCTACCACCCGTCTTTACTTAGTGCTATTTGTTAATTTAATATGTATGATCTCTGTTCAAAAGCTATTGAATAGTTAAAATTATAATCTTATAGTCAAAGGCAGAATTCCATACTCCCTGTACCTCTGAGTTAGCTTTGCTTACTGAGGGGAGGCCACTGAGAAGTCTGGTTTGCCAATTTCTTGGCCATGAAGGGCAGTTCTGGAATTTGAAGCACTTAAAACTGGAAACAAAAATGCCAGGAAACCTCAAGTAACATGCTGGGTTTTGAAGAAATATGCAAGAATATCCTCTAGGGGTCCAGAAACTTAACCAGTTCATGAGCATTTTCAGCTCTCCTATTTGGTATTCAGCTAATTAGTACAGCTTGAACCACCAAGGACTGTTTGAATTTTGACCCTGTCATAACCTTTGTAAAGGAAACAACGTCATAAATCTGGAAGAATTAGCTCAGCTCTCTGACCAATGGCAAAAGTACAAGGGGAAATGTGGTAATAGGGTAAGCACTCAATCCTGCATGGCCTGAGTCCACGTCTGAGCATGACACTTGAAGGTTTCATGTTCAGAGGTGAGTGATGAGAGTAATTTTTAGTCCAGAAAGGTTGACCTGCAAAGAAAGGTCAGAAAACCTGAAGTTATTCAAGGAGGAGTCAGAAAGAAAAACGCAGAAAGGCTTCAAGCATGAAGGAACTGTCAGGAGGAAGAGTGCAGAGGCAGGATCTTTCTGCCACTGCAGTGAGAAGGGAGCAACTTGTCAATTTATGGTTTGTCAGACAGTCTTAGGAGATAGAGCAGTCTGTCTGCCAGGAGAACTGACATCCCTTCCAGCCAGGATTCTCTGACTTGCTCCTGTTACACTGTTCTCCAATACCTGACTTTATTCCCTCTCTTATTCCTGCATGCTTCTTTTTCTTTTATAGATGGATATACATAATTTTTTTTTTCTTTTCCATCATGGAAAAATATTTTTAAACCTCTTACCGTGTTTAACAGGAAGTCAGCAATCATTGATTTATATTCTTCAGGAATTAATTTTTCTGATTATCTCCCAAGCAATTTCTGCTCCATGTGCTGTGCCAAGTTCCATTCAAAGCAATGAAATACAAATAAATCCCTCTCAGGAAAACAACAGGTTTTTTACTCCATCTTTACTCTTGTATAGCATTTGTTAAACCAGCTAGTACTCTTCTTATACTATCCTGGTTCTTAGGTTATCATTTCTTCATCCTGTGTCTCATTTATTGTCTCATTCCTCCAGTGGGTGGAAAATTTCAGCTTGCTTTTTTGGGTGGTTTTGTCAGTAGCTTTTATACTGACAGTACACATGCATCTCTGTATGGATCTGTTCTAAGTCTATTAAGTTAGAATCTCTAGGGGTTTTTCTAGTAGTACCTGAGACATAAAGTGGACAAAAACAAGCTTAAACTTCATTCTAGTGACACTAGAAATGTCAGGTAACTTTCTTTTCCAGGCAGATGTGGTATTCTGTCTTCCTCCCAGACCTCTCTTGGCCAAAGAAGAGCATTGCAGTTGTGACTGAAATCCTCCAGTGGAAGATGTATTAGTGTATGTTATGCTGAGTATAATGTTACCATTTTCCTCAGTCTGCTTAATCACCACCTGAATTCATGGTTCTAGTTTCAAGGATCACAGCCAGCTGCTGCAGAAGTGCTTGTTGCAAACCTCGCTCTTTGTTCTTGATGTATAACCAATTAACTGATAAACTCCCAAGGCAACAGAAACCCACTGATGATATGAAACAACTTGTTACAACAATTTTATGGGATAATTCAAACATGGCATAGCCTGTGCATCTCACGTTGGATGTAGGAAGGCTTTGAGCACCAAAAACAAAAGCTATAGAAGCTGAATTTTCAAGGGGTCTGTATGTGCAGTAGGTTGGTGTGTCTCTACTATTGCTGGCACCATCGTTTCTGCTTGTATACAGGCCTGAACTGCTGTGACCTGAAAGGTGTCACATGTGGCTCCTGCTTAAACCTGACTTTTTGCATAAATCTCCTGACAGCTGTGACAAGAAGTCAAGGTGTGAAAGTGTCTGCTGCATCAGTGTGGTCAGGCTTGTGGAAGCAGTGGCCTCCACAATTTCTTCCAAGATGTAGAAAGAGTGGGCCAAGAAAGGGAAATACGAGGTCTTGCATGGTTTGTGATGACCATTTGCTGTGCTGCACCCTTCCTTGTTCTGGCTGTGAACTTATCATTACATTGATATCCCAGATGGTGTGAGGGGAAGGTGGGAATACTTGGAATTAAAGAGGAGCATACATCCTGGGAATCCCGACTTTTAGAATATCCTTACAGATATAATCTGGGCAGAAAGGCAAAATTAGATACCTGCTTTCCCTGCTTCTCATCTCCCTCTGGCAACATTTCTGAGGACACTGCAAAGGAGGAGAAATTGAATTGTTCCTGACTAAGGGTCTTCCATTTTGCTGTGATTTCTAGCTACCTCGACACATTCTTCAGGACTTAGAATTTCTGTGAAATGACAATAATTTGTGGTTGAATCTGAGAGAGCCACGGAGGCAGGGTTTGGGGGAGGTGTGAAGAAATCAGACTCTTTCATCTGCCAACCCTGCAGGATTCAACCTGCTGGTTCAGTGAGCTCACAAATAGGATAACCATCCATGGAGGGATGTTCTTTTAATTTCAGTAAGATACCTCTCTGAAATCTAGGTAAATTATTTAGAAAGATAAGGGTCAACTTGCAATTAAATTTTATTATTTAGAAAAGAGGAAAAAAACCAACACAGTCTTTATTTCTTTTTTTTTTTTTTTAATTATTATTCAAACACAGACATTAGATTTGTAATTTGATGACTGCTGGAAAGCCAAAATCCACAATTGCACTAGCTTGTTAATTAGGGACTTATTCTTAGTAAGTGATTAACAAACTTAGTTGAGTCATCACCCACAAGCTGGTCGGTGGGTACATGCCATCACATCCTCATTTGTACATAAACTCCCTCATTTTCAACCCCTCACTGTCAGCTGCTACTGGCCCTGGAGGCATGGACTTAGCTATCAGTCCCCAGGATTTAGCTGCAATGTTTGTGGTATTTGGTGTTTTACTTAACACCTTGATTCCTGCATTGTTGTTGTTATACAAGAATCTCCATTCTCCTTGCAAAAATAAATTCTTGGGATTTTTTTTTCCCTCTTAAATAAGTAGGTCAGGTTTAAACTATGAACCTTATAGAACAGAGAAAAAAAATATGCTTCTGTGTTTGCTTTTTAATGTTATTTTAATTGAAGAAGGGAAGGAGTAGGTTTTTGGATGCTTGATATTGGTAGTACTATAAAAATTACTGATGGTTTGTTATTGATGCATTTGGTTTGTTTACCTCCCCTCTGCAGTGGTAGACAATTTGCAATAGGTTAACTGCTAGAATGGCTTCTATTAGGTAATACTTCTGTGAATGATAAATACTTGGCTTTTTTAATGCCACTCAAGATTCCTCCCTTGTAAACCACTCAGGAGAAGCATTTTGCTATAGCCACAGAGAGACTGTGGTCTGTCTTCATTAGATAGTTTCTCTTTGTTTAAATGTCCTTCTGAATTGTAGTTGGACATGCTTCACTGGCAGTGTACTGCATCAGTGCCATGCCTATCCATCCATTTCGGGGGGTATTAGCTCTGTGGCAAAGTTCATCAGTCACTTCTGTCATCACAGCTTGGCATGATTTGTACTAGTCTAATCAGGTCACAATTTCAGGTAATAATGATTGATACAGGCTTTTTATCAGTGTGGAAGGAGGACGTGTGACCTTTTTATCTATTCCTCTGCTTTATGAAAAACTTGTTTTCCAGTTATTAACATCATACAAACATTAAACTTGCTGAAAAACAAAAAAAAACCCCCGCAATAAAACAAAACAAAAACCAAAAACAACAACAACAACAAAAGGAGATGAAAATGTGTGTTTCATTAAAATGTCTTTATCTAGTTATCTCTTAATGTGAATATAACATTTTAATATGGAATTGCCAGGTAATTGCTACTCTTCAAATTTTTTAGATGGGAAGCTGGTAGTCCCTCTGCAGGTTCAGTGAGGATGAGGCTGCACCTCAAATCCTGTGTTTGGCTTTGGGCCCCTCCCTACAAGAAAGACATTGGGCTGCTGGAGCATGTTCAGAGAAGGGCAGCAGCGATAGTGAAGGGTTGGGAGTACAAGTCTTATGAGGAGTGGCTGAGGGAGATGGGGCTGTTTAACCTGCAGGAAAAGAGAGTGAGGGGGTACCTTATCACTCCCTACACTATGTGACAGGAGGTGGTAGCCAGGTGTGGGGGGGCTATCTCTTTTCCAGGTAACAAGCAACAGCACACAAGGAAATGGTGTCAGGCTGTGCCAGGGAAAGTTTAAATTGGATGTTGGAAAAAAATTTCTTCACTGAAAGGGTGGTGAGGCACTGGAAAAGGCTGTCCAGGGAAGTAGTGGAATCACCATCCCTGGGAGTGTTCAAGAGATGTGTGGATATGGCACTTGGGGACATGGTTTAGTGGTGAACATGGTGATGGTGCTAGGTTAACAGGCAGAATTTATGATCTTAGAGATCTTTTCCAACCTTAATGTTTCTATGAGTTCAGAATCACCAGTAGACCAGTGTTTGACAGAACCTAGTGTACCTTACAGTGATTTTTCTCCTGTTGTGAGTAAGGAAAAAAGATGTGTCTTCTCTTCTGAGGCTACCTGGCTCTTGAAGGAGTACATTTAAAAATTTTCTGTCACTGTAATAGGACATAAAAGAGTATAGTTTTTCTTTAGAAGGACCAGTGTCAGTACAGTCAGTTGTTTCTCCAACCGAGTGGGACCTCAGGAAAGTACTGGTAGTCTTTAGTTTATGTGATCACATAGGACAGTAGCCCTATGGTTCTAAAACTGCAATGTAATATATAAAATTCTGAAAAGCCTATTTTACACATGAAATATTATCTGTGGGGTGCTTCTACTAACCTTTAAGCCTTATACGCTATTTATCCATTGTGCTTTTATAATCCATGGGTCTAGGTTGGCTGTCATCATCTGAAAATGTAGCACAAGCCTCTTCTTTCCCCGCACTACTCGCCTTTCAATTCTGGTGTGTCTGAATGTCTGCATCATTGTACTACACAAGTGCATTTTTCATACTTAAAAATAGACTCAATGACCATCTTCCTTCTCTGCCTTTCGTTTTACAACTGCAGTAGCAGCTACATTTCCTGTCTCAATAGCACTTATGAAGCAATTAGGCAAATTTAGGACGGATTTTGCTACTGAATGCTAGACAGATTTCTCTTTATCCTCACTGGAACTTGTGCATGGACAGATTATACCCTAATGGCCTAGTTCTTTTTCTGCCCCCACAAGAAGCACTCTTCTCATTTTACACATGGGCCACTTGATTTGGTGCCACAAAATGAAATTGACAGATCCTCTAATTGGTCACTTGTAATTAATTAGTATCAAAAGTTATTTATCTTTGTCTGTGTTGTGTCTTCTGTAATCTTCAGTGACTACTGCTTGTGGTTACACAGCTGAAGGGAGTTATTAGCAGGCAAATTGTGGACCTGTGGGAGCAGGTCCAGAAGAGATCCATCATAAAGATGATCAGGAGGCTGGAACATCTCTCCTGTGAACACAGGCTGAAAGAGTACAGCCTGGAGACTCTGAGATCCAGTGAGATCTCGCTGCAGTCTTCCAGACATGAAGAGAAAGGGAGAGGGTGGCTTTTTACATGGGCAAATAGTGACAGGACAATGGGAAACAGTTTTAAACGAAAAGGTTAGATGTTAGGAAGAAAATCTTTACTGTGAGGATCGTGAAGCACTAGAACGGGTTGCCCACAGAAACTCCACCCCTGGAAGTGTTTAAGGCCAGACTGGGAGGGGCTTTGGGCAATCAGGTCTAGTGGATGGCATCCCTGGCCGTGGGAGTGTGGGTTGGAACTAGACCTTTATAATTCCTTCCAAACAAAGTTCCTCTATGATTCTCTGAAATTAGAAAGATTTATAAAAAGTAAAACAAAAATATTTGGAAAACGAAACCGAAAATAGTTCCAACAGTAACAATTTCTAGTATTTCTCTAAAATCTCAGTGTTTCAGTTAAGTTGAGGGAGAAAATAAACCTTTCTTTTATCAGGTAAAGTCAAGAAATCTTACCTAGAACCATGGTGAAGTGCATATTAACNATAAGTCCTTTTATTTAGCTTCAGTTTTAGAGACTAGCTAGATCTTCAGCTGGAAATTGTAGTACTTTTCAATAAATCAGGGGAGAAATATGGCAGAAAGTTTTCATTATTTCATTTGCAAGATTCCTGTCAAAGTGCAAAACGGAGAAGTCAACACACTATATAATATATATATAAAATATATATGTACAAGTTAAAAGGGCACACCAGTCGTACCAGTCCATTGCTATATTTATGGCTATTACTAAATAATAAAAATTATTATTCTGATTTATATCAGGATATCTCCCAATATAAACTATTACTTAGACCATCCCTATAAATTGCACTTCCTCCATAATAGCAGTGAATATCAATATTCCACCTCCCCTCTGCTCATACATATTGTATTACTGGAAAGAGCTTTCTTGCTGAATTACAGAGGGAAGACGTCCTTTTGGAAGGAGCAATTGTGCAGGAAGGATTCATTGTGCAGAATTGCACATTTCAAAGCTGGTAACAAAAATTTCTGCCATAGACATAGGGCTTGAGTCACCTGTGACTGTAAAACACCAGGATGATGTGTATGCAAACATAATTAAGTTTAGTTATGGCGAGGGGCTCTTGATTGGAACAGGAAACACTTAGTACCATGGTACAAGATACAGGTAATATCTCATTAAATAATTAGAACATTCTGCAAAAATCTGGCCAAAATGTTCGCACTGTTCAAACAGGAACAGCCCAAAAGAGATGAATAAGAGAATGAGGGATTCTTGGGGGAAAAATGTTATAACTTGTTTAGTGAAATGATGGTGAGAAAATACAATAATATTTCCCAGGTAGCTTTGATGCTAGTTATCTTTCCGTTCAAAGATCAAATGCATGTACAGTGTTCATAGAGCATTTAGATTTGAAGGTTTTAAAAAGTTTCTAAGCATCCAGAGAGCAAAGCTCTGAGATTACCTACATCAAGGGAGGTTGTGAGGGCAAAGAGATTGGGAATACTTACTGGCTGTGTGCAGACTCTGTATTGTGTTTATATAGGGAAAACATGTGTGCATGTGCATGAATAGACATATATTTGTGTATTCCTTGTATTTGGAATACCTGCCCAACCTTGCTACTGGCTGGACCTGGGGGCACAGAGCTGGGGCAGCCTTGCCTCTGTTGGACCACCAGATTCAGCAATTCTAACAAAGGTCATTAGGAGTTTCACAGAATAAATCCCCTGTTTCTGTGTAGGTCAAGGGCATTGGCAGTGTTTCTCATCTTTCTGTGCCCTCATTTTGTGGCACACCACTGCTGACTCAAAGGGAGTTTTAGTACAAGTTTTCAGCTTCATGAAGTGTGTAGGGAATATTCTGTGGGTTTGGATTATTGGAGCACATGTTCTCTATATCCTTCTTACTGTGTGGTATCCTACAATTGCTGAAATGGGGCTTGATGAACAAAGTCTAATTTTATTTTGTGGTGGGCAGATTATAGTGACCACACGCCACCAACTGAAAGTGTTTTCCTTCCAAGTAGCTGGATTGCTTGAACTTTCTGTGTTGATCTTGTGCATAAGCTCTGGAAAGCAGCACAAAGGAAATGGTTGACCCCTCCTCCTCTTGGTACTCATAACAACCATATGTTCCTAGACTCAGCTGCTGTACTGCCATAAATCAGCAGTAGAGGACAAAGTTCTCTCCCACTGGAGGACAGAGAACACTCCCATTCATACACAGCAGCGTGACCTTCATCCTGCAGAGCACCATTCTTTATTCACATTGAACTCTCTAAACTGTTATATGCTCAGATCTTTTTATTTCCCCATACAAGACCAACAAGTTGGTTTTTAACATTTTATAAAAATTATTATTGAATTTGGTGGGTTTCATTCTTCTGAAATGAATAAAGGTTTTTTCATTTCATCTTAGTAAATTTCATCCTGTTTTCTCCAGAGTAATTCTTGCACTTACCATTTTTCTGAATTTTACAACTGCATTTGTGTATCTTGGATCCCCTCTTCTTTGTTATCTGAGAGTGTAGTAGTTTACATGTTACTTCATCATTCAGTCTATAAGATAGCACAACTGGAATAGACTGTATGTAAGCAGCATAAACCGTATAACGTCATATGAAATTGTCATAGCAAATTTCCTTTTGCACTTTCCTAGCTGGTTGTATACCAACTGAATAGTAGTTCAGTCTGCTTAGGGTGTTTGTAATCGTAAGATGGTGTCAAAAGCCTTGTTAAAAATGAGATGTGTCACTCCCCTTGTTTTTCCTTCAGATACAAAGATTGTTTTCTGTCAAAAAGGATGATCTGACTGGTTTAGCATGATTTACCCTTTATGTTTATGATGGAGTCAGCAGTGAAAAAGAAAAAGAAATTGGAAACAGTTATGCACTAAAATTTTTTCCTTCAACATCTGTCCAAATTTTTATAAATCAAAATTGCCTTTAGCCATTCTTTTTATAAGATATCTCAATGCATCTCAAAGTGCTAGTCTTAATGTCATATATTTAGGTGTATAATATATAAAATCCAAACCAAGATAAACAAAGACTTATAGAAGAAAATGTTTAACCATTTTCAAAATGAAATGAGGAAATCACATGTAATACACCTTTTATATTAAGAAGGGTTAAAGTTAATAATTCCACAATATTTCTTTAATTTAGAGAGAAGTTTGTCTTCTGCCAATTTAAAAGGTAAAAAATTTTCAAAATTTCCCCTGTGGCATTTGCAGATATGTTGAAACTTGAAGTTAAGGAAGGATATGGCAGGGTTTTTTCCTGATCTGTAGGAGAATAATGTTGAAGTATACTTCTGTATTACAGGATTAATATACTTCTATGTTACAGGATTAAGGGATTGAATTACACTGTATTTTTCATATTCTATTACTTTTTAGAATTATGTCACTCTAATATTTCCTTGGACATCATTTTATGGAGACATCATGGAGCAAATCCACAACATGTTTATAAGACATAGAGAATTTACCTTTTTATTTTTAATTTAGATTTAAAAATAAACAATCCACTACAGATATCTTCAGAAATAATGACAGTGATGTCTGAATTAAAATATTCTACTCAGTCTCTCTGCTGCATTGAACATATTTTCCAGCATTCAGAAGCAGAGCCTCTGTGTTCTCAGCATCCCTGCGTTCACTGCGGTGTAGCTTTCAATATTTTCACGTTGCTCAAAATCTGTGTGACTTTATTCACAGGGTGCTGAGCCTGAGCTAATATACCCTGCTGGGGGCCTTAGCTGCAGTAGAGGGTTCTGGCAGAATATCTCCTGGCATTGTAAGAACGACTTGTTAAACCCTGTACACGCTGTTGACATAGCTGCGGCGTTTTGAAGCGCTGACTAATGCTTCCACAGCTGTAGGTAGTATCAGGCCCTTGGTTATTATCAGGAAAGTTGCCAGCGTGTTGGGAATATTTGTATGCACAGTGGCTGTAGTCAAAGGTACTCTTTGTTGTTAGGCACCACTGTTAGCAATCGTCCTAAAAGTTCTTAAGTCTCCCATTACTGTAACCCCAGCTGACTGTGGAAGCTAATAGCATTGGCAAAAAGCTCCTTAGAAATTACAAGCAACACCCATATGCCAACGTTTGCTGCTAAGGGAAATAAATTGTTACTAGCACCACCAAGTTGCTGGAACTGCTTGTAACAGCTGTGAACCCCAAAGTCGGTGATTAATGTCGGCTCCAAGCGTTGCCGGATGCCTGACAGAGCTTGGTAACAGCCAGGAATGCTGAATGGCAAGGCTCCTGACACAGCCACACATGCAGGAGCCACAGCGTCTTCTCTTTTGCCCATTTCTGCTCAGCTCTGGTGAAATCTAATTGCCAAGATGAAACCTGAGGAATTTTAGAATGTCCATATAGTTATTTTTGCTGTTAAGCTTTGTTATGAAAATTCATTAATTTTTTTTAATGTAGTTTACAGTTGTCCTTCCATTTTCAAGAAAGAAGGGAGATGGGTTCTGAGTGGCACTATACTCTCTATTTATTGCCAGAGGGTGGGGGTGGACTTCTATGGAATCGCTTACAAAATTCTTACCTTGGGAGCAATTCCGTGGTACTTTCTATCTCATAAATGAAAGCTGCCTAAGGATAGAGATTTAGCTTCAACTAAGAATTGCCAGAATTGTCTCACTGTGCCAGTAAGTTGCACCCTTTACTTGTTGTCTCTTTGGGAAGCTGCAGTGAATATAGGAAGAATTAGTAATGAACCATAAACCTGTAAAGACTTCAATCTGTATGCATATGAAAAGTCAGTGGATAGGCCAGTTGTCCTACAGTATTTTATATGTCATGCTGCTACATAGGTGTCACAGAAACATAGCATTGTTCAGGTTGGAAAAGGCTTCTTCATCAGGTCCAACTGTTATCCCAGCACCTCCAAGTTTACCACTAAACCACGTCCAGTAATGGAAACACCTCTAACACTGCCAGTGGGATACACAAAATTACTAATTAATCTAGGATTGCAGCAGTTTAAAATTCAGTATGTACCCATGAACATCTACCTTTTTGTTTGTAGAGGGAATATTTCCACTGTATCTGCCAAAATTGTGTAACTAATCCTTAGGCTGCTAAGCAGTTCTACTCAGATCTTGCAATCCTGACCTTCTTACGAAATACACACAATAAGATAACAAGCACTCTGTATTGCTCAGGCAGTTAAAATGGTGCCAGTCATGAGCTACTGTGAACTTTTACTAAGACAGTAGTTTATTCACTCAGTTTTCCTAGCAGGAACTGTGTAGTATAAAATGAAATATGAAAGAAACAGATTCAGGATCAAGTGGAAAACCTGGTTTCTCAAGTAAACTCTGCTTAATCTGTTTATTTCTGCTCTGGATTACCATGTGGACCAAAAAGTGCACTTTCAAAAAGCAGCTGAACTAGATAAATGGATAAATTGATTAATGGAAGGGAAAAATAAAAGGTGTGAGGAATATTAAATCCAAAGGCAACAGAAATATTCAAATAAATTCATAAGCTGCAAATCTGTGGCGGTTGGGAGTTTCCTTTGCAAATGTCTGTAGCAGTGGCTGAGGGCAGATATCTAAGAAAACAGAGACCTAGGAGAGAGCAGACACAGACACAGAGGTGAAGTAAGCAGCAGTGTGTATCTTTGGTTTGACCTGGTGTGGCCATTGCCCTGATATGCTGAGCTTTTTCAAATTGGAGTATGTATCTGAGGCAAAGTGGATCCTCACGTAGGTGTTTGCCTTCCTTTGTGAATAATCTGATTGAATTAATTTGAATGAACAAATTTGAATGTTATGTGGATTTTTCCCATTCATCTCCTCAGACTGTCAGCTCTCAAGCCTTCGTGAAGAGGAGTGAAGCGATAACAAATTTATGGCTGATTATCTTAAGTGAAATCTAAAGCTACTCTCTTATCTACAGCTCTTAGAAGCATGACAGCTTCTGAGTGTAGAAGCAATGAGAGCTGCATTTGTAGGATTTGTGGATTTGTGAAATCTTGTGTTGGAATTATGTGACTCAAGTAACACTGTTTTTTCAATGACAGCCATTTAAATAAGGATACAGTAAGCTGGCTACCTGAACCTGGAATACTGCACAGTAACTGCTTGTACAGAAATGGCGCAGACCATTGAGGTTGAACATGGTTAGTTTGGATTAAGTGAAGATGTTTTCTGTGTAACTCTATATGAATAATAGGGCTGGGGGGGCATCATTCTGATGTAATAATGTGTTTGGTCTACTCTTAATTTGTTGTCAGAGAGGAAAATAGAGGTATATACTGTACGTATTCTATTTTTGAGTTTTAATTTGCAACTGCACCTTGGTTCTTCATGAAAGGTGTCTTTATGATGGTTTTATTGCACTGGTGCCATTTTTCAGTTTTATTTTAATCAAGAGTATTTTGAGAAGATGACAAACAAGTATGCATGTAAGCATTTAAAATATATTATTTTGTATTTACACCACAGAGGTTGACAATGGGGCCAATAACTGTGTAACATCTTCAGTAATCATTTGGATGGTGGGGTAGGGTAGACCCTCATCAGATTTGCAAGTGTGAAAAAAACAGAATGAATTGTTGGTACAGCAGATGTACCATTGGGTTGTGCTGCTATTCCGTGGCATGTCAGAAGGCTGGAGATCTTGGCCAACAAGACTCTTCTGAAACCAAGCAAAGGCAAATGCCAAGTCCTGTCCTTAGGGAGGAAGAAACCCCAGCTACCTACCTGTACAGGCTGGGTGGTGTTTGGCTGGAAAGCTGCATTCCAGTAAAAGCTCTGGGGATCCTGGTGAACACCTAGTGAGTGGAACATGAGCCAGCAAAGTACCTTTGGAATATAGGCAGCCAGGAGAAGCCAGATTGCACTAGGAAAAGCATTACCACTAGATCAAAGGAGGTGAGCGAGTCTTCTCGACTGCTCAGTCCCGACTAGGGCACATCTGCAGTGGTCTGTCCACACTGGGCTCCCCAAAGCAAGGGGGGCATGGACATACTGGAGCAAGTCCAGCAAAGACCTCTGCAAGGATGAAGGTACTTGGGCATCTATCATATGAGGAGACCCTGAGAGAGTGGTGATTGTTTAGCCTGAGGAAGAGAAGACTCAGAATCTTCCCAAGAATGCCTAGAAGTCATGGTTCACACACTCACAACAGGCTGTCATTATGAATCCCTGTTGTGCTCTGCAGCAGCACCTTAAGCCTCAGTTAGCACCAGGTTTGGGTGGCAGCTATGAGGGCAGAGGTGCCTGCCTTAACTCTCAAAACACAGGGATGTGTCCTACTGGTGTCTGCTCCTTCTCTGATCAGTGGTGAGGTGGGGGCTAGGGAAAGAGTAAAGCAAGGGACAGATCAACCAGGGCAGGCACAATTTTCTCCAGCCCTTTGAGTTGCTGGGCTGTTTGCTCTGCTCTCGTCTTTGTATCCCATCTTCTCCAGGGATGAGCTTCTGTTTCTTGCATCTTCTGAGCAGTGCAGGAAGAGGTGAGTTGAGGTCATGCCACAGACAGAGGAATGGCTATTTTGGGCCTTTTCATTGCAAGTCTGAAGTAGGAGGCATATACTGTGTATTGCAGGAGGAAACAGAGAAGTAGGAAGATATATGGGGGAGAGAGGGTGCACATGTCTGTTCCCAGCCTCCCCTCCAAAAAAAATTGAAGTGCCCTCTCACTGTTTGAAAGCTGTTGTGAAGCAGTGCTGTACCTTTCTGAAATAAGCACCCAGAAACCATAAATACCCAGAAGCTGTAATACTCCTTTTGGAGATGTTGGCCTTCTCTGCCACTTCCTGACCAACTCCCTTCCAGCAACAACACTGACTTGAGTCCTACAGGCTCAGAACTTCAATAAATGCATGGTTTTACTGGCAGTGAGAAATAAAGGCTCTCATGTGTATTTATCTTAACATATAACATATGAGTTCTCAATAATATCAGTAAGAAATAGCATCAAAATTTCTGCATTATTTTAAAGTCTATGTGAATACAAAAAAAAAAAATCCTTTCCATCAGCAATGGGACATTCCATTTTTATTTGATCAGTAACTTGAAAGTAGGCATCTGGCATAACAGGACTTGAGACAGCTATGATTTGAATGACGTCCTGACAACAACATAATATCCAGTTTAGGGACTGAGAGTATAATATTTCCATATTTTTTTACCGGATCCACTAATTCAGAACACTTTCAGATCATATATTTTTGAGGCTTTACTCTGTTTTGCTTCTTTGGTTTACTCCTACTACTTTTTTGGTGGCTCCTACTATTTCCAGACAAACTTCATAACTCTAGTGCATGATTTTGTGCAAAGAACAGTGAGAAACCTTCTACCCATCTGCCTCTCTTGCATATTTAGCTGGCTGTCATGGGAGATAATGGTTTCTGAATCCCCAAACCAAAAATCACTGTATTTGTTTGCAGTATCTGTCCAGTGTCCTGTTCCCCTCAATTTGGCTCCATTGCTTCTGCAAAGCCTTGCAGTTTAGTGTAGAAGGAGTTAGGTTAAAGCTGTTGTCTCTTCTCTTTGATTTAGTCATTTGAAGTACACTTCTTGTTGTATTTCAAGTGTGTTGCACTTACCTGTGGTCAAGCAGAACCTACAGAAAACAGAGGAGAGTGAGTGCTTTACCTCCATGGCTGACTGTGAGAGCTCAAGTGCCATGCAGCAGTTGGGGTATAGCAGGGACTTGGTCCAGCTGCCGCCTTAGTTGTGTGGATGTACGTACAGAATCCTGAAAGAAGCAGTTGAAAGTATGTGGGCATTGTTCTATTTGGCTATTGCTTGAGGTTTAAGGTAAGTAACATTGTTGGTCATAGAGGGATGTTATATTGGTGTGGCATGTGATGGCATCACGTGCTTAATGACGTGACAAAAAAATCACTGGCTCAAATGGTAACTCTTACTCAACAAAGTAAGCAGCTGCCCCGTCAGTTGCTTTGGATAGTTTATGTACAAGTATTATGCTATGATGAAATACATGGTAAGAACAAGGTTAAGAGCGTTTTGAAACACCTGACCTGAATCTCCAAGTACTTTTAAGGTTGAGAGAAATTACAGTGAAAATTCAGTTATCTGAAATGTTAGCACTATGTTAAGAAATTTACAGACAGTGAAGATATGGAACCACTTGAAAATTCTGTGGTATCTGTATTTTCCTTTACTATGATTTCTGAAGAATTAAGGCACTGTCAGATTTACTAACCATTTAGTTTAACCTTTTAAAGAGATCAAATACCTAAAAATCCTCAGGGGTTAGGAGGCCAAAGCGTCTTCTAGGTGGCTCACTGCTTCCTCACATGCTTTAATATCTATATAGGTCTGATAGCTTTTGTGGGATTCATTCGACCAAGTGCAATGTAGGTGGCTGCATCTGATACAGTCACTGTAGTCTCCCACCGGTGCCTACAGTAGTTAGTAGCAGATGCTTCTAGGGAGTGATTCATCTCATCTTAAGGTTTACCCTAGGCAAGTCAATATAAGTTATGACATACCAATATAAATCGCATCAAATTTGAAGTTTTATCCTTCCTTAAATATAGTGGGATGTAAAATTTCTCACAAAAACTTACGAAAAGTCTTGGAAAGCATATGCTATCCTCTACTTTCAGTCCGTGATGTCCACATGACATGGGTTTTTCAGTTTTTTTCTTCATTTGTCCATGCTGTCAGTCCATGTTTTGACTGTTCATCTCTTTTTTTTTTTTTTTCCCCCTACAGTGTGTGTTTCTGTGCTGTGAACAGCACCTCTCCTGCATTCTCTTGTCCATCTCTGTCATGGTGTCTTATGCAGTCCTAGCTGTTGGTAATTTCCTCACAGAGTTTCCTACCTGCTTGCTATCTACAGAACAAGAGGGTCAAGAGGTTGTATTCAAGCTGATTGGCTTCTGATCACTCCTTATCTGTACTCTGGGACATGCTTTTCTGCTCAGAGAAATCTGAATTTCTCTATAAGGGGAAAATCAGGAGTCCAGGAAGCTGGAGAATAATAAACTATTGGTATGTAGAAACAAAAGCTGTCAAATCTAGTAATTGGTGGATAGTAAACTGAATGAATCTGATGCTAAACAATTAAGAAAAGAAGAAAAGAATGCCTATTTATTTCTAGTAGTTATTGTGAACTGGCTGCAAAGACACCATATGCATATTTAAAAAAAGTACCTTCATTTTTACTACAGCTCTGAGGGAGAGGTAGTCTGTCACTCATGGTTTACCTTCTCTTTTCTTATTGGATAAGTGTAAAAATATACCAGGAGTTGTCTCAAAGATGTAGTTCTCTTTAGTAGTTATATTTTAAAGGGTGATAAATAAATTCTGTGTTCATTTAAGAAATGTAGCTGTTCAACTTCAGAGAATTTCTGAACATCCTGCTTGTAAAAAAGACAGAGAATATAATCAATCTTTTGTTTTTCACCCAGATGCACAGTGCATTGGTTGTTAGTACATCTCTTGATATATATATTCTTGATAAAGCTGACATTATTTTAACTGCAGGAGGTACTTCAAAATTCATAGTGAAACTATGTTAGCATGAAATAAAGTGTAATTCCTCAGGAAAAGCAATACAGATCACCAATTTAATTTCTGAATCTCCAGGTGAATATGAACAGTTTATATTTTCAGATCTGGAATTGCACTGTTCATCTGTCACAGATGCTTTTCATTTTCCCTGCTGTCTGTACCATCATGAGTTTGTCCCATGTAGAGGCAATAAAAATAGCAGACAAGTTCACATTTATCAGGAATGTGTCCAAGACCAGTGTTTGAAAAAGACCAAAATAACTCAGTAGTGCCCAAAATAACAGGAGCCCAAGTCAGTAAACTGTTGATACCAAGTAGATAAAGACACAAGTTATGTAGTAAAAGACTCAACAAAATAAAGAAACCCTCCCCACACAAATATTAACAGCTTGGTCAGAAATGTTGTATAAAAACACATGGAAATTCAGAAAACACTGTGTCATAAATAACAGAGCTGAGAAGAGGCAAGTGACTTCAGAAATCACAACTTATTCACTGCACATAGAAGTGAGTAATAAATAATGAAATACATGAGATGGAATTAGGAGAGATGATACTCAAAGCAGCTTCCAAAACTAATAAGCAGTACCAAACTCTAATGCACATCTGACTTTTCATATATGAGTTCCTTTTCTCAAATCAATAAAACTATTGAAATATTTAAAATGAAACTATATTCTCAAGCACTTTCCTGGCTCTGTGACAAAGATTGAGCACAAAGCTATTCCTTGCATGTGAAAAATTAAGGCTGCATTGGCTTTAGTACTGCATATGGATATGGAGTGATTTACTTCGGTTTCTATCTCACCTGGATGGATGTAAATTATGGAAAATACTGTAAGAAGATAAGGGCTATTTTCAGGAATAGATGAGATTGTAGTGATTAGTTTTCTGGACCAAATGACAAAACAGATAATGAGGTCTAGAGAAAACATTCAGCTTTCAGCCTGCAGGAACTAGGGCAATGGCAGCAGCTAAGGAAAAATGGCTGAGAGATCTAACTGAAGTGTGCATAATCTTAAATGGTGTAGATAATGTTAATGCTTTGTACCCAGCATGCATTCAAAGACCAGGGGCAAGTACTGTACTTAAAATCAAATGCAGACATAAAGAAACACTTATTAAATTAATAGTAACTGCTGAAGTGACCTGCAAGGCATAGGTATTGAAAAAAACACATTTGAGGGTTCCTCAGACAACAATTAGGTTATGTCCTGCAGCCATCAGCACTGGAAGGAGACATTCATGGCTTCTTCTACTTCCTCGGTGACATTCGAGAGGGGATTTTTGTTTTGTAACTTTTCTTGAACCAAGACTGCTTGACATTTTTTATTTCATAAAAGTAGATAAAAATGCCTCATTAGATTTTTTTACAACCTCTTACTGATTAAAAAACACAGAATGCAGCTTTAAGTTGACAGTTTTGTGATTTGGGTTGTCTGAATATATCTGCATGAGCGTTTCCTGGCTGGATATGTTGCTGAAGGGTTTTGTACATGTACATTCCTATCCAGAGCATCTTGTTAAAATCTGTGCTGACCGCAGATTAAGAAAATATGCATAAAATATGCATGATCTTGGTTATTTCTTAGAGGAGGATCAACAACACATTTGACATTTTAATGCCAAATATATTATAATCATAATTGTGATTGACATTTCTGCTGAAGGTTTTTAGTGGCAATATAACCCAAGCTGCCCTTGCTGCTGGGCAAGAAGAATTTATTTTGCTGGCAACGTCTGTTGGCAAAAAAAGTTCCCTGATTTTCCTACCAGATTTTTTTTCAACATCTACCCTCCAGCAAGCCCTTGATTTCTGTAGCATAGCCCTTCTTATCCAGTATTAAAGGTACAGTTCCAGGTGACTGATGTCAGACTACTCTCTAAGCACTTCTGGTGGGGTATAACTACAGCATGCAGTGCTGAGATATCAGAAAAGGGACAGAGCTGAAAGAAAAGGTAAATTAACTAATTAAAGAATTAGTGATGGAGTATTGTTTCCAGGACCTGATAAGCCATCTCTGAGCTATGCTGTTCCTAGAATAAACAGTGTCTTCGTGTATTACTACATAGTATAGTGAGCCTTTACCCTGATTTCTTCCTTAGGTTTGAAACCAGCAAATGAAGAAATAAGCAAATCATTAATTCACGGCTTAGGACTGTGAAAAAAGTATTTTTGTAAAGATTCCAGTAAATCTTGAGCTGACATGATGTGCCTTATTTCTTAAGATGTTGTATTCCAGTAAAAGAAATAAAAGATGGAAAGAACTGAATTGGGACTGTATTGGAGTGTCCACTCCATGGAAGAACTGGGAGATTTTCATCTTAAAGCTCACCAATGGCACTGCTCCCTATTTCCAGTAGAGTGAAGGGTTCATATACTCCCAAGAATAATATTGCACATCTAAGGTATTTTCATACTGGGGAGATTTTTTTATCTTTTCATCATTTAGAGGCAGAAGAAAAAATAATAAAACGGATATTTAAAGACCAAATGTAGACAGAACAGCTGTAGTTTTAGCATGTGTTAGCTGGATGAAATCTGACAAACAAACAATACTAATAGAATGATAATAGTTTTGGGCAGCCAGCCAGGAACACGCTGTTGTGAATAGGTCTGGAAAGATTTTTTTTTTTTTTTTTTTTTTAATGGATTATAGCAATATAGCCTGTTTTATCAAAGGTGAAATATTTTATGCAGTTGTTGGTTTCCACTAGACTTTGAGGATAATCTGTTATAGACAAGAAATAAGGAAATTGGGTACCAAGAGTATGAGTGCAGGAAACTGCTTGATTTGGGATAAACAATAATGCTGTGACTAAAGGAGAACAGGGATTTGAAGCTGAATTCTGATATAATCCAGGCTGGTAGCCAAATGCTAAGCAATTGAGTGTGACAGACAAAAATACACAGCCCTCTTTCGCAATGCAGTTCCATTTTTGAAAATGCTCAAAAGATTTTGTCTCTTATTCTGTTTGGAAATTGAAACAAAATTTGCAGCAACTTCAGTAGATCTGCCATTTTATTTCAGCACTCTGTTCAACCTGTAGCAATCAGCAGAACACATGTTAGGTGCAAATCATTTGTGTTTGATATAGATCTGAAAATAGTTTCTGGAGTGTAGAAAAAGGAATTGATTTTTTTTTTTAGACTCTGATAGATCTTTTTAAATGAATGGTCAGAAAAAGTATGCAATGAAAAGAGGATGACAACTGTTTATTTTCCATTAATAGTGGAAGAGTCAAGTTAAGCCTAATGATAAATTTTTAATTTTGGGTGGGATCATCTGTTGAAGATGATTCTACCTCATGTTCACCTGACTACCTTCTAAAACTCTGAACCATAAAGTCTCTATTTACTTTACTGATTGCACTGTTGACCATTGAATTGAAGGACATTTTCCATAACTCCATCATATACTTCCTTGGCATGTCTCAGAAGTATGGTTAATGTCATAGGTGTGTGAGGCAGTACTTATTAGAACTTAAAATGAGTCTCATTATTTGGACATGAATTTAATATGTAACTATATTTTACTCTGAACATTAATAACTACTCTATTTCCTGTTCACCAGAAATATTGTTCTAAGAATTCTTTTAACTCTTTTTTTTTTTTCTATAAAGTTCAAAAATGTAGGCTCTTGCTGGTGTGAACAGATGCATGGAAGTTAATCTTCTATGTTGAGGCAGGTGAAGCGATAATGCTAATGCCTAAGTTGTTGTCTTCCTTTTTTTCTTTTTTTTTTTTTTTCCTTTTTTCAGGAGATCTGCTACAATTTTCAGCTACTGTTTATCCTTTCTATGACTTCAAGAGAAAAAAAACCCCTGTCAACTGAGAATGAATTAATAGATTCATAGAATGGCTTGAGTTAGAGGGGACCTTAAAGGTCATCTAGCTTCAAACTCCCCTGCCATGGGTACAGACATCTACTAAATCGTCTTGCTCCAAGAGTTAGTCAGCCTGGACTTGAACACTTCCAGGGATGGGGCATGCACACCTCATCTGGGCAACCTGTTTCAGTACCTCCCCATCCTCACAGAAAAAAAAAAAAAAATCATCCTAATACCTAATCTCTTTAAATTTCAAACCATTCCCCCTTGTCCAGTCACTCATGTCATTGTAAAAAGTCCCTCTCCTCTTGTAGTCCCTTTTAGATACTGGAAAGTGCTACAAGGTCTTTCCAGAGTCTTTTCTTCTCCAGGCTAAGCAGCCCCAATTCTCTTACCCTTGTCTTCTTGGGAGAGGTGCTCCAGCTCCCTGATCATGTTTGTGATTGTCCTCCTCTTAACTCACTCCAACAGGTCCACATCCTTCTTACACTGGGACCCCATAGCTTTTGTCAATCACTCTTCCTCATCCTAAACTACAGCCTTTATGGGATTAAAAAAGTTTAACATCAAAAGACCAAACTTTATAGTCTGGTCTGACTTCTTGAAATCTACAGGTCTTACCAAATTACGTTGTGAGTAGTTTGGGCTGTCCAAGAAGGAGACAGGACTGAATGCTCCTTTTCCATTAACCTGTAGGCACACATCTTTCAGCTGAAGTACTTCTCATATGGATTTTATCTAAACCACTTTCTGTTCTCAAAAATATTGATTTGTTCAGTAGCCAGAATTGCTTCCTAAAATGTCTCTAGAGCAAAATGCAGCTGAATATCAGTCTTATTGTGATTGGATTGATTCACTGGAAGGCCATCACAATTGAGGCAGGTGCCTTCCAACCTTGAGACCAGCTGGAAATGCTTTTTCTGTAAACTCCCAGATGCCAAAAGGCAGTCAGTGAAAGCAATTCCAGACACAGAATTAATGAAGGTAACAGGTATTGGGCAGCAGTGTTTGGCAAAATGTGATTTCAAAAGGAACAGTAGCTTTAATCACATGGGTAATATGTTATGGATGATGAAAGGGATGTTCATCCATGAGATTGATTCTTGTACAGTGAGTTTAATACAATGTGTATCTTCATGTTCCATTTGGATGAGGCATCCTGCCCATGTACCAGCTAGTGAGCCATCATAAATACTCTCCCAGACTTTTATTTTGCTCTTGCAGCTGTCATAATGAAAGCCCTTAAAGAGTTACCAGAACATTTTTTAATTACGAGTTATATTTGTTATAACAGTGAAGTTTTTCCGGTCCCATAAAATCTTCTGAGATCTCCAGATCATTTTTTCGAGTAATTATTTAAAATTTTTTATGACAGGTAAAAATGTAACTATTTACCACTGCTGGAAAAGCATAATTTCTTGCTACTATTTTCTTCTTTAGTCAACTTATGTCTTCTTTATGTTAACTTGTCACCTATGCTGTTTGGGGATTGGGATTAGGGAATAGCTGGGAGGGAAGATTGCCACTATGATTTCCAGGTCCAGTTCAGAACCTGCTTCTTTGCTATCTGTATCTAGACATTCATCACCAGCAGCTGTACAGGTAAATTGTCAAGAAAAATTATCTTTGTTTCTTGATCTTGATTACTGTGTGTTTCTTTCATCTGCTTTGAAGATCTATGCAAGCAACTGTCAATGAAATTGCTGCAGTTACCTTCTTATGTTGACATATTTCCCAAATATATAGGTGCTTGTAACCATTTTTGCAAAGTTACTTCCACATACCTTTCCTCTAAGTCATCCATCAAGGCTGAATAGATGATCCATTTTGTGCATTGAGATGGGAAAAGGCTGTCTAATATATCCCTTTTCTTATTATACAGGGTATCATGTATTTAAGGTTCTCTTTAATATTCTTCTAGAATAAATATAATTTTTTTTTTATTATTTCAAGTAATGTTATGTTATTAAAATTTATTCATAACTTCACTAGTGGCAAGAACAAGTTCATTGGTAGTTTGACTTCTCTGGATAAGTTGGCTTGTATAGTAAGGTTCCTGTGAATTAACATTTAACCTAAATATTTATATTTTATAATTACCATTCCATTAAAAATGCAGTTTGTTATGCTTCAATCTTTTCTCTGTCCCTGGGTTAAGAGTGTATTGTTTCACTTGTTCTGTGACATCATCTAATGCTGTCTCAAGAGTTGCAGCAGGCAAATCTTTTAACTCTTCATTATTCATTAGTTTCTATTCTGGTCCTTCTAGCTCCTGGGACAATCAGGTCATCACATGCTTGCATGACATGCTTGCATCACATGATACTTGAGTATCATTATTGTTGGCAGAGGACTGTCAAAGCATTAGGAGCTCCTGGCAAGGCCCACAAAGGAGTGGTGTGTGGTGTCACAAGCACACTACAAATTATCATCTTCCTGTGTTTTGTCCTTGTTATTTTCCTATGACAAGATTCTGTGTGCAGTCCTGTACCATTGTAAGAGTATTTTCTGTTTAGCTTTCTGATGTTCTGCCTTTTTTTTGGAGAGAATTATTTGCATTTTCCTTTTTTTTTTTTCCAGAAAATATTGCTTCCTATCTAATCATACATGACATTCAATCGTTAGTTATGATGATAAATGTTGGCACTAATCAGTTGAATCAGCAGTTTATATCCTGTTTATCAATGCTGATTTATCAGCGTAATTTAGCTTTTCTAGAAAAAGTGCAGGAAATAAATGTGATATCTGCCATATATAAAACCTTCTTCATTAGTACTAGTTTTGCAGTGACAGGGGCACATTTAAATTTCTAGCAATCATTAAGAAAATACTTGTACAAACCTAGTATAGAAACCTAGGAAAACTCAGCTAATCTCTCTGGTGCTCAATAAGCTGATTTCCCCATTTTCAAACATAAATCAGTTCTCTTAGCAGATGGCATTTTATTCAAGGGAGGTTACCCTGTGTAATGGTTTAGGACAAATCTGGGAGGAAACCTCCAAAGCGGTCCCTCTAGAAAAGCAGATCCAAGCCACCCATTCCCCAGGTTCAGGAAATAGATTTCCTTGGAGAAAAGTGGGAAAAACTATTTATTTAACAAACAAAACACCCACCAGCATAAAGAATGGACAATACTGCACAATAAACCCTCTTGCCGTTCTGAAGAGATGGCAAATTCAGAACAGTCCTTTCCGTGGGTGTGTCCTCAGCTTTTCTCTCAGTCTCTCCAAGGCCCAAGCCTCTCTCTCCCTCTCCCTCTCCGAGGCCTGGGCCCGGTGTCCCGGCTGCACTGCAGCTTGAGGGGGACCCCCCCAGGTGATGGTCCTGGTGTCTCCGGATCAAACAATAGCAGAACAGTCCCAAAAACCTTTGGCCTCAGATAATTAAAAATAAAATACAACCAAAAAGCAAAAAAGGAAAGAAAACAAAACAGAGCTCTCCACTGTCCGTGCAGACAGCACAGAGTCCAGGAGAAGGAATGCTGAGGGTGTTATCTCTATGTTTTGAAAACAACTGCCTCAGATGTTCCACAGCTTGCTTCTCCTATCCTCTTTGCTCTCAGATCCAGTCTTAAAGGTGCAAAACTGATTTCTGGGCTAAACAGACAAACGGGGATAAAAGCATCATACAGTCAGCCTAGGACACCCTGTTACCTGAAAGCACTTTTATTTCCATTTCTTTTTCCCCCTCCATTGTATAATACTCCATGAACACAGCATGTAGAATATTAAACTCCAAATAGCCACTTCCTTTCCTCCCCACCCTCTTCGGCAGGAGAGGGACAAATGCAGAGACCATGGGTTGAGTTTACTGAAAGCAAACAGCAATGGACTAAGAAGTGCTCAGTAACAGCAGCAATACCAATGACAGAAGTCTACAAGAAGAGACAGTGTTTTACACACAAAAAGATGTTCACCACCTCGGCATAGTTCTGCTTGGCTGCCAGCACAAAGACAAGATGGCGGCCATGGCGGCCGCTCCCACACATAGCGCCATGTGGTTTCCCCAGACAACAACAGGATGGCAGGGGCTCCCCACAGCACTCTCCTTCTCCCTGAGCTGGGAACACAAAAACAATGGACAACCCTCAAAAGCTAGATTGTCCACCTCGAGCCACACTGCTGCTCCAGGTGCTGGACTTGATTCCGCACAGCTGCTGTTGGCACCAGTGCTGCCACTTTTGACTGCTCCAGCCAGCTCTGCTTGGCTCCTTTTGGCTTGGGTCAGACTCAGCTGGGGTCTGCACGTTTGCATCTACAATAACTTAGCTAAGGGTTTCTGTTACGGGTTTACTCTAGCTGATACAGTCCATTTGAATAAATGTGACCCCTTAATAGACCTGTTGCCTTCGATAAGGGTGACTGTCTACCCAGGGATAATTCTGCTCTTTTATTTTTCCCAGATTTCTGTACCCTATTACAGTGACAAAAATTAAACAAAAATACCTCCTAGAGATAGTAGAACAACTGAACAGAAGATTATTTGCCATTTTGATGCTTTCCTTTCTCTCTGCAGTACATGAGATAGCAGTGTGGCTTCATTCAGCCTTCCAACTTCCTTATGGACTCATATATGGGATAAATACGTGGGATATATAGTGTTGTTTCCTTTTCTAATTTTGTTTCAGCTTTCTAATAATATCCATCCTTTCTTACATAACTCTTAGTCTTTCCCATTGATTTCATTAGTGCTGCATCCCATTTTCTTAAATGAACAGTAGAGCTTATCATCTTATCATTCCTGCTTCTGTACTGACTTTCTTTAAGTGAGTGCACCAATACTTCCTTAAACAGAAGCACTTGAAAGCACTTCAGACTGATGTTTCTCGTTTAATCTACCACACTTCCTTTAAACTTAATATAGGGTTATGAAGCTACCTTTTACTCCCCTTCTGTAGAACTGGTCCTTTCAACATTTTTGTTTTAACTTCCTTTTTCTTTCTTCTCACTATCTAGTGCTGATGACAAAATTTCCATGAAAATGTGTGGATTTTCAACTAAATTAACGTTTTCAAAAAGAATCATCTTTCTTGGGAAAATTGAATTAAGCAGCACACATTGTTGATTTGCCTAACCCCAAAACTTCCATAATAAAATCCTTCTGTATCTTTTTCAGTTTTTCAGCAATCCACCAAAGTCTATCCAATACCCTGGTCTATTTGGCTCTCCTTTTGTACTATAGTTAATATTTTGTATTTCTTACTTGAATGGTAAATATTATCTTATTTTCTATTTCAAAGTTTTATACTGTTTCATTTCAGAAATTCCCATCTGAGTCATAGCTTATGTTTGCCTACATACACACATTTTAAGTTCAGATCTAGTTGCTCACAAATTGGAAGCAGATATTCTAAAGGTATTCTAAAGAAAGGTTTCTCAGAGATAATCTAGGAAGTAGCTTCAGTATTCTGACAGTATTGAAACTGATGTGTATATATTAATATAATATATAGGAGCTTTCTTTTTCCTCTAGATCTACATACACATATGGGCAGAGCCTGTTTATGGATGCACACACACACACACACTAACACCACACACACAGTTATGATGTATCACCTGGTAGCTGTCCACTGTGTCTTCTGGCGTTATAGCAACTTCTAAAAAAAAATTTTTTTTTTCCCTCTCATTCATCCTTTCTTGAAGTTTGGCTTTTGGCCATCACCTTCTAGCAGTTCTGTAAAATAATTTTCTTTGAAATAATGACATTATACACCCCACAGGCATTTATTGCTGGATTATAATCCTGCATATAACTGTTTATCTCTTACTCCTCCTGAACCATGGAGAAGCAAGTGTAAACACCTGTAAAATAATTCTAGAGCAGTGCATGAATATGTATGCATTAAAAATGCAATAAGGTGAAAAATGGAACTTTTGTATTTTGCAAAGAATCATATGAACCATATGATTGCCATTCATCCAGATTTTTGGCTATATAACTGAAAGTTATCAAAATTAATTCTTGCAACAAAAAGCAGGATAGCTTTCAATCCTGTAGAATGAAGTTAAGAAACTATGAAAAGCCTTTCAATATGCAAGTTCTATATCAGCTGTGAATAAAAAATTTTAGCCCTAAAATACAGAGGAATAATACTCAGTTAAAAAGGGCTGTACCATCTTAATACATAGGTGGGTGGACTGTGTTGTGATCTTATTTGCTTTATCACATTAAATAACGTTTTATTTATGAGTATTTCCCTTATATTTCTATATAGCTGTGCAATCTCACATACTTTTTCCAAAATCAGTTAATTTCTTAACATGATTTTTTATTACCACTTTTTAGAACATAATGAGGTTTTTTTTTTCATTTTTTCTCCTTGTCCTCCTCAAAGCAGAATGTTTGAGTGCTGGTGACTTTTGGGTTAAGTTCGTTGCATGTCCCAAACTCTTACAGAGGTGATTTTATGAAAAGTTAAATATTTTTAATGACGTAACTTTTTCAGGAGATTTCTCCATTTCTTAATTATTTGTCAAAGTGATCCAAAATGAGACTAACCATGGTAAAGGTGATGCTTGAAAGAGAGACTGCTGAATATATCCTACAATCTGAGAATTGTTTGAGCAGGAAATTTTTCTATTTTTTATTTTAATAAAACCTTTATTTAAAAAGAAAATGAAGAGGAATTTTTTTTTTTGTAATTTGGGTGTCATTAGTTTTACACTTAAACCTGGATTTGTCTCATCTCACCTCACATGGCTGAGAAATCTGTTATGGGACTTCATCTTTCTGTAAGCAAGGAAGAGAGGTAATGTTTTCAGGTAATGTACTTCATTGTTTCCAGGAAAATTTGAGCAATTAGGATACTAATTTAGGCCCTTTAAGTCACTAAAAAATCAAAAAGCATGGTTTTGAATTGTCTTGCTTATATCATGGATCTCCATCATCTTAAAGCCAGCTTACACACATAGAGATGCTTCTCATTACTATGGAGCTTTGTACTACCAATCAGAAAAATTTGCCATTCAATGTATGAACCTGAGCTAGGTGAACCTTGCTGATGTTTCTTGCCACTGCTGTCACTTCAGTGTTGCTCCTTGCTTCTTTTTCTTAAGGATCAATCGAATTCTGTTTGATCCAAACCCATGACTTGGAAAGCAAGTCCTTTGCAGTCAGCAGGCTACAAGCAGTTGGGCTGCTGAGAGGTATTTCCCTTCATGTTGGATTTTTAATGTCAATTTTTCTCTGTTTTTCAGTCGGAAGTACAGATTCTTATTTCCACCTTCATTGTGCAGTGAGTGCATAATGTTCAGCACTACCAGGCTAAACAGAAAATCTGACTAGATCTACCTGGATCATGTAGATGTTCATTCTTCTTTCCTTATGGGAACGGTTTTGGAAAATGAAGGCGGCAATATATCATAGCACCTCCTATTGCACATTTTCCATCAAAACTAGTAAAAGATCAGTTGCTATGTTATGAATGTTTTACCTCAGAATTACATGACAGTTACATTATTCACTATCTTCTGACCAGTGAAGAGAAAGAATCTTCTATTTTGAATGATATACTGTAAACTGTCCAGGTTATGCACACTTTAGGTTGTTTAGTTTTCTTTTAATTAGGAAAACAAACTACATTCAGGCCATTATAACAATGCAATATATTCTTTGTGAGTCTAAAATCAGACAGAGAGTAAGTCCTGTCTCTGACGGGCTAAACCTAGATTTTTATAAACGTGAAGAAAAGACTTAAACTGTATTTTCTGATTAAACATGTCTATTCTGAATTTCAGAAAAGGTTATCTAACCCAAATACACTGAATGCTTGATTTCAAAGGGGCAAACTTAAAGCTATGGTTGATATATAGTCTTGAATTCACCTACATTTTCTGACTCTCTATTGATTTTGAAAGACTTTAAATACCTGTATCAAGGAGCTTATTTTTTGTCACCCAAACCAATTTGCATTAAAAAAGTACTTTAAGAAATCCCTCAACCAAAAATTCTGGCTGAAAAAATGCTTGAGTAGCACATTCTTGGAGGCCTAAAAAGAACTGGAGGGAATGACCGGAAGTATCTTTGGAGTAGGAGTGTTTTCAAAAGCTGAATGTGCAGGCATTCTCTTCAAAACACTATCTGAAAAACATTTTAAAAAAATGCCACCTTTAACTTGGGCAGAAGAATTCAATGAAGTTTTCTGTTTGTTTTTGTATGTTTTAAAAGGTTTCCTCTTTTCTTTTGTAATAAACATTCTCAAACCATGAACAAATTCCAGTGTTTTAGTCATTGAATCCTCTTTTATAACACAAACCACAGGGGGCCTGCTTCAGTGCAGGAAGCTGAGACCCAAGTAAACTTCTGAGTTGCAGCCCTGGCTAACATAATGATTTTCTGTTTTTCTGTTACCTGGAGCTGTTTTGTTACATGAAGATAGGAAGAAGTACTACTAGAAGTTCACCCAGTAATTTAAGATATATAAAACTTCAAGAAAATAATACTCCCTTGGAGGTATTCTCAACTTTTATGAAGAGAAACTGATGGGGAATTCATCCTACAGGTTTACTCCCTTAGGCCTTATTGCTCTGCGCAATGCGTAAGATACATGATTTTAAACAGAGGATTTTACATCACTGACTTTTAAGATTCCCTAGTTTAATTTTGCAGCAGGTGGTTTATAGAGCTAAAGTATTTCAAGAATCTCTTTAAAAGCGAAGGGTGCTGGTAGGACTTTCAAGCTGTACGATGATGAAACTTCTCTGCATGACAGCAATACACAGATTGTGTCTTGTTGCACTGAGAAAAGCAAAGCTTTTTTACTGACTGCTAGATGACTTATGGTGACTTTCACTTTTTTTGTTCTTTGATTTTTTTTCCAGCTTTCATTTGCAGCAACAACTCCAGAGCTGGCTGATAAGAAAAAATACCCTTATTTCTTCCGGACAGTGCCATCTGATAATGCAGTGAATCCAGCAATTTTGAAGTTACTCAAACATTATCATTGGAAGAGAGTAGGAACTTTAACCCAGGATGTACAAAGGTTCTCTGAGGTAAGATTTTCATGATTTCTAGTACACAGAGAGAGAGATAATAACAGACTTCTAAGGAGTTTGTTCATTTATGAATAGAAATTAAGGAAAAAGAGACAGTCCCACTGTTTTAGTCCTGTTTGGCTTTCTCTTAGTAGGTCACATTTGCTGTACTGAATAAGCTTAATTCCCTTCTGGGGTTTATTTGAGTGTCTGTAAAGAAAGCTACCCATCCTTTTGCATGGCAGTTTTTTACACCTCAGATCATTGCACCCAAGGGCAAAGGTTCCTTTGTATTCTTTGATTTATTGAGGGAGGCTTGTATGCTGACTCTGGTTCACTTAAGAGGGGAATAAATCCAATTTCATCATGTTCCTTTTGTGGTCTGATTTATTACAAGCATCAATCTGAAAACTGAGGAACAAAATCTGGTAAATCTATGGCTGAAAATCTTACTGAGACAAAAATGTCCGAAGCTCCCAGAACTAGTGAGATCACATACCATGCACCCCACAGATCTTTCAAGGTTCCCCCGGAACAACATTATGGTCATCAAAATTGCGATAAAGTATTGATTAAGTGCCTTTAAGCATGGTTTTAACAATAGAGTAAAAGAAAACATATGTAATGAATCAGAGCAAGACAAGGAAAAGAGTTGGCCCATTAATTATCAGAGAGGTAAAACTAACAGAGACATGCCTGGTTGTTTGGTTGTTGGGAGTTTTTTTCTTCCTCAGCACTGATTTGAAAAAAAAGGCTGACTGCTCTCTGAAGACTAGCGTGATTAAAACTAGGGAAGAGGGATAAGAACAGGTTAGAGTCGTCTTAGATGAGTCAGATATTTTCAAATTGTCTGGCACAATTAATTCACTATAGAATACTTAAGAAATCCTAGACTCTTGCCTTATGAGCTTTGAGAATTAAAGGATAAAAAGTAAATTAATTGTAGGGGGAGGGAAGAAACCTTTGTGTCTGTCTTTCCAGAAAAAAACACAAAGGCCCATGAAATTATAGGCCAGTCAGGCCAAATTTGATTCCTGAAAAGATGCTTGAGCAAATAATCTGTTTGGAACCACACAGGAGATAAAAAGTTGCTAAACAATGGTGAAAATGGATTTGTCAAGAATAAATCATGTAAAGTAATCTGATTTCCCTCTATGAAAAGGTAACAGGTCTCAAGGAGGTGTGATAGGTGATTTGCAATGTTTCATGACTTATAAAATGTTAAAAGTGCTCCTAAAGAAAAGTAAGGAAACTTAATCTTGGCAAGGATATTGTAAGAGTCTAGTCTCTAACCAATATTCCTGCAACAAAAGTTAATTGATATCAGGTTGGTTGAATATTTGTTTTTAAAACAAGCGCTGAAGCAAGAAGTCACCAAAAAGTAATGGTATGCTTTACCCTTCTCTGTCTTGGAAATAATTTCAATGAATTATCAGTGGTATACTGTCAAACAAGAAGGATGAGATTCTGTCAAGTGGCATCCTGTAGAAGGAGGTAAGATTTTCTCTAGATAGTATGATAGAGAAAATGTTTATTAAATTGCAGTTGATACCTACTTGGGAAATCTGCAAGTACTTTGCTGAGGAGAAGATTAAGTTTCAGAATGATATTGATACTGGTTTAACCCCAGCCAGCAGCCAAGCACCACAGCCACTTGATCACTCCCCTCCAATCAGGTTTGAGGACAGAAGCGGAATGGCAAAAGCCAGAAAACTCAGGGGTTGAGATAAAGACAGACTCATGGGGAAGGAAAGAGCCATGTGCACATGCAAAGCAAAACAAGGAATTAGTTTATCGCTTCCCATGGGCAGGCAGGTGTTCAGCCATGTCCAGGAGGGCAGGGCTCCATCATATGTAGCAGTTACTTGGGAAGACAAATATCATCACTCCAAATGTCCCCCACTAAAACTCAGGGGTTGAGATAAAGAGGAGAAGATTAAGTTTCAGAATGATATTGATACTGGTTTAACCCCAGCCAGCAGCCAAGCACCACAGCCACTTGATCACTCCCCTCCAATCAGGTTTGAGGACAGAAGCGGAATGGCAAAAGCCAGAAAACTCAGGGGTTGAGATAAAGAGGAGAAGATTAAGTTTCAGAATGATATTGATACTGGTTTAACCCCAGCCAGCAGCCAAGCACCACAGCCACTTGATCACTCCCCTCCAATCAGGTTTGAGGACAGAAGCGGAATGGCAAAAGCCAGAAAACTCAGGGGTTGAGATAAAGAGGAGAAGATTAAGTTTCAGAATGATATTGATACTGGTTTAACCCCAGCCAGCAGCCAAGCACCACAGCCACTTGATCACTCCCCTCCAATCAGGTTTGAGGACAGAAGCGGAATGGCAAAAGCCAGAAAACTCAGGGGTTGAGATAAAGAGGAGAAGATTAAGTTTCAGAATGATATTGATACTGGTTTAACCCCAGCCAGCAGCCAAGCACCACAGCCACTTGATCACTCCCCTCCAATCAGGTTTGAGGACAGAAGCGGAATGGCAAAAGCCAGAAAACTCAGGGGTTGAGATAAAGAGGAGAAGATTAAGTTTCAGAATGATATTGATACTGGTTTAACCCCAGCCAGCAGCCAAGCACCACAGCCACTTGATCACTCCCCTCCAATCAGGTTTGAGGACAGAAGCGGAATGGCAAAAGCCAGAAAACTCAGGGGTTGAGATAAAGAGGAGAAGATTAAGTTTCAGAATGATATTGATACTGGTTTAACCCCAGCCAGCAGCCAAGCACCACAGCCACTTGATCACTCCCCTCCAATCAGGTTTGAGGACAGAAGCGGAATGGCAAAAGCCAGAAAACTCAGGGGTTGAGATAAAGAGGAGAAGATTAAGTTTCAGAATGATATTGATACTGGTTTAACCCCAGCCAGCAGCCAAGCACCACAGCCACTTGATCACTCCCCTCCAATCAGGTTTGAGGACAGAAGCGGAATGGCAAAAGCCAGAAAACTCAGGGGTTGAGATAAAGAGGAGAAGATTAAGTTTCAGAATGATATTGATACTGGTTTAACCCCAGCCAGCAGCCAAGCACCACAGCCACTTGATCACTCCCCTCCAATCAGGTTTGAGGACAGAAGCGGAATGGCAAAAGCCAGAAAACTCAGGGGTTGAGATAAAGAGGAGAAGATTAAGTTTCAGAATGATATTGATACTGGTTTAACCCCAGCCAGCAGCCAAGCACCACAGCCACTTGATCACTCCCCTCCAATCAGGTTTGAGGACAGAAGCGGAATGGCAAAAGCCAGAAAACTCAGGGGTTGAGATAAAGAGGAGAAGATTAAGTTTCAGAATGATATTGATACTGGTTTAACCCCAGCCAGCAGCCAAGCACCACAGCCACTTGATCACTCCCCTCCAATCAGGTTTGAGGACAGAAGCGGAATGGCAAAAGCCAGAAAACTCAGGGGTTGAGATAAAGAGGAGAAGATTAAGTTTCAGAATGATATTGATACTGGTTTAACCCCAGCCAGCAGCCAAGCACCACAGCCACTTGATCACTCCCCTCCAATCAGGTTTGAGGACAGAAGCGGAATGGCAAAAGCCAGAAAATTCAGGGGTTGAGATAAAGACAGACTCATGGGGAAGGAAAGAGGCATGTGCACATGCAAAGCAAAACAACGAATTAGTTTATCGCTTCCCATGGGCAGGCAGGTGTTCAGCCATGTCCAGGAGGGCAGGGCTCCATCATATGTAGCAGTTACTTGGGAAGACAAATATCATCACTCCAAATGTCCCCCACTTCCTCCTTCTTCCCCCACTTTATATACTGAGTATGATGTCATACGGTCTGGAATATCCCTCTGGTCAGTTTGGATCACCTGTCCCATCTGTGTCTCCTCCCAGCTCCTTGCCAGTGATGCAGTATGAAAAGCAGAAAAGGCCTTGGCTCTGTGCAAGCGCTACTCAGGAATAACAAAACCATCTCTGTGTTATCAACCCTGTGTTCAGCACAAATCCAGAACACAGCCCCACACTGGACCCTGTGAAGAAAACTAACTCTACACCAGCCAAAACCAGCACATTGATAAAGGTTTTAATAAAAACAATATTTAAATGAAAAAGTGCAAAATGGCTATGTAGGCAGCAGATCTCCAGAGAAAGATATGGAGCATGCTACAATGAACCACAAATTGGGTAACAGGCAAGATGTTGAGACTCCTTGATTTACTGTAAAAAGTAGAAAGGAAGCAAAGAGCTCTCATTACACCACCCCAATGCAAAGCAGTATTGACACTTAAGACACACAGAGTGAAATGCAGCTCTACTTAGTGTTCATTAGGTGGAAGTTGGAACATCAGGTCTAATATCATCTTCAAAAAGGAATTAGATCACAGAAGCCTGTAAAAAACATGGGGTCACCTGGAAACATATTTAAGGAGAAAGATTAGAAGTGAAGAAAAGTCAGATAGAAAGGGTAGATTGTTGAACTTTTGTTGTGTAGGGTTTTTTAGGATAAGACTAAACAAACACAACATAGGGATTTTTTGTCTTCCTTTGGGAAGGTGGAGGGACTTCCTGTCTGTCAGGGTCACTTAAGAAGTTCTAAAACTGCATCTTTCAAGGGTTTGCAAGAATGCTGCACTTGAGTTCAATGTCTCTCCATTTCTCTTGAAAGGTAGGCAACAACCTTCTGTGTCTGCAAACTTAATTTACTGCGATTGAGTACAGTTTTCAAGTAATGCCAGAATCAGTTCAGTCTTCCTTGAACTGCAGTGATTTTTATACAGCATGTTTGGTCCTGTGTCTTAAAAATGATTAGAGCTCGATACTTCCTTTTTCACCTCCATGTAGAGTTTCTTCCTTCCCCACGCAGACAGTGAAAGCACAGGAAAAACTGCAGGAATGAATTCATGTTCTGTCTGGGAGCAGTGAGGGATGGGAGCCACCAGCAGTAGAGGAGTAGAGCATGCCACGGCTGGGCAGAGCCCAGTCCTTTTGTAACAGAGGAGGGCAGACCCAGGGATTTAGGCCAGGATCAGCCAAGCATGCAGATCCTCAGGCACACAAGTCCATGGCAGTGAAGCAGGTCTAAGGCCAAGCTGGCAAATCAGTCTGCAAGTCAGGGTCGGGTCTTGTGGCTGCTGGACAGGTCTGTGGCAGAGGCTGAAGACACAGGATGAAAGGCTGGGTAGAGCTCCCAGAGGAAGGACCACCAAGGTCTGTTAGCGAGCCTCAGATGCTGGTATAAGTCTATACATCAACTGAAATGATAATTTTCCCTCTGAGGGAACATCAGGCAAAACTATTCTTCTGACGTTTTTTTTTGAAAGTGACAAAATAGTCAAATGGTATCTAAAACTTCTGTCTCTGTTGCAAAATGCTAGTGAGCTTGGGATGTGAATGGTCTTATCTATAATGAAAATGCATTACAAGCCAGTAGATCAGAAGTAACTGAGTATCATCTCTTACTCTTATGCAAAATAAAATAAGCAGAAGCAAATTAATGGGATCTTTAGGGAAGCCTGTGTAGTAAATCAGGTGGTTTTACTCTTAGCAGCAAGACAGAGCAGTTCACTCATTTTTCCATCTCCCAGAAAGACTGCATCAGTTTGACAGATTTCTTCCTCTTTTTTTAATCTAGAGTAGTTTGGATATTTATCTAAATTTCTTCCAGTGGTCCTTCCACCTAAACACATGGGGGGATAGATGCTCGTTCTTGCACAAGGACTTCATACCCATGCAGTTTAGTCAACTGGAACCCTGATTGCATCTCTTTACTTGCCATCCAACTTCATGGTTCTTTGGGCTGATGACTTTTTTTTCCTTAACTAGATCACTGCCTCCTGTCCCTCTGCAATTTGTACTTTGATCTTATCTCCTGAATAATTAAAGCTCCTAACTTGTCTGCAGGTTAGCTGGCCCTCAAAGTCATCAAGCTGTCTTTTTGGTTTATTTTGCCTGGTAATGAGACATTTGTATCAATTGCTTTATCAGCCTCAGTCCAGTTTATCTCTGAAGGCCAAGATCACAGAGGATCTCTTGCCTATATTTCAGTTATTTCTTTTGGGAATCCTTTCCACCGAAAATTTGGGTTATCACCCATTTCCTTTTACTTGGTGAAAAATCTTCTCTTTCTTGTTAAAAAATGTTATGTCTTCCTTATTCTGCAGGTCATATAGAGAGACAAAGGGTAGGTAGAGAGAATGGCAAACTTTATGCCAATATGCTTTCAGCTCTTAAAGCATATGGGCAATATCCATGCATCTAATACTGCTAGTGTGGCTTGAGGCTCACTTTCTTGGCATTACTTGAATTCAAGGACTATGACTTTTCAAGTGACCTATATACTATGGCTGCCAAAAGTTGAGCTCACTGTTAGTATCCTTTTCAGGTCTCTTTGTACAACCATAAATATCCTTTCCATTGGCTAATGTTTAAATTGTGTAAATTGACTTGGTATAAGAATAATGTACACACTTCATCAGTTCTGTTTCTTAACTAGGACAAATTCATACCTACTGTGCCTCTGTGTCCTAGATTTTATGGATTGCTGCCCTGTTTTCATCCTCTGGGAGAAGATTCTGTTTCAAAAGTTAATTCTGGGGCAAAGATTTATAAATGAGGTTACAAAATATTTTCAGGATTTTAAGTTCAAAGTGTTTGCTGTGGTATGTAACTGTAGGGTAATTTAGGTTGGAAGAGACCTTGGGAGGTCTCTCTTCCAACCTGGTGCTCAAAGCCAGACTAGCTTTAGAGTTTATCAACCCTGAAGAGTTATAGTTTGTCCTGGTACCAATCAGGACAGGGTTAGTTTTTTCAGTATCCAGGAGGGTGCAGGGCCAGGATCCGGAGGTTATTCCATACCACCTCACCTTGTTGCTGGGGGTTTCAGGGAGGGAGTCTCTTCCAGGGAGAAGGGGTCCCTTCCAGCTCAGCACAGTGTGGCGGAGGGAGCAGTCTCAAATTGTTGTTTCCATGTGGATTGTTCACCTCTGTCTTTAACATTGCTGCTGTTACAGTTCCTTCTCTTATCTCATTGCTGTTTCCAGTAAATTGTTCTTAACTCATCTCCTGATCTTCACCTTTTGTGTCTCTGACTCTCCTCTCCATCACACCACAGAGGAGGGGGAGGGGGAAGAGGGTGTGAGCAAGAGGCTCATGGTTTCACTGGGAGCACTAAATTGGAGAATAACATTCCTAAACCACAGTACCGTCACACACACAGTTTTCAGAAAAGGCCTGACTGGGTCCTTTCTGATTCACAGGTGAGTTTTCAGCTGATTGAAGCTTATGAAGTGCTTAGTGCCTCAGGTTTTACTGCTGCCTGGCACTACCTGTTTGGTACTGTATTTTGAATTAGGTAAACCAAGCAATATTCCTGTGGTTTGTTGTTTGCTATATTTCATGATTCAGTGGGAAGAGTTATGAGAATGAAGATATACTTAACTATCAGTGAGTTAAAACTTCTGGAAGCCACCAGTATGGAAGAAGATGTAAAGGCTACAGAATATGACTGTGAAACAGAAAAACGTATCCTTGTGTACTGATTTTCAGATAATGCTTTATTTGCTGATGAGTAATTCTAGTTTATCTTGCTTCAGTATTTTTCTGTTATTTCCTGCATATTTTTCATTTTAGTTATACACCTTTTTATTCAAAGTAGGTTTCAAACTGGACATTGGCACTTGATTGCAATGGTACACTAAGAGGGCTTCCTTGTTTTGTGGTATAGACTGGCTTCAGTTACTTCTTTTTGCAATCATCTCATGTTGAAATTCAGTGAAACTGCATTTTAACTTTGCATTTGATAGCATATTCATGATATTTCTAGATTTAAAAAGAAAATATACATTTTCCTCCCACTGAAAACCTTGTCTGGGATTGTTTTTAAAATAAGTTAAATTCTGTTCATCTGAAGTGATTTTTTTTTCCCCCCTACTTCTTAATAGTCATCTCTTTATGTGATTTCTCTGCTTCTTTCTGGAAATATTGAGAATGCCTAATGTAATTTTATAAGTGTAGGTGGCATTTCAAAAAGACAGAAGAAATGAGAAGTGTGCAGTACAATAATGAAATACATTAACAATATCAAGATAAAATATTTTCTCTTGTGACTCTGTCACACTCTTCATTGAGTTCAAGAATCTGAAAATACATCAGTGACAAAAGCTTAAGAGAAACAAACGTGGTAAGTGGACAAAAAAGCATTTTTTCTGGGAGATATGATGAACACTAAGGATTTCTTTAGATTGTGTTGCATTTTGCACACTGACAATGCAACATCTGTGAAAATCAGCAGATTTCCCAGCAAGCTTTCTCTTAATGTTGAAAAGTCCCAAATCTCTCAATCCTTCCTCATAGGAGAGATGATCCAGTGTCACCCTCATGGCCCTTCTCCAGTCTCTCTCCACTGTGTCAATGTCTCTTGTCTCGAGAAGCCAAGAACTGAACCTGCCACTCCATGTGTGAGCTGAGCAGTGCTAAGTAGAGGAGAAGGATCACCTCCCCTGACACGCTGTGGCAACACTCCTTCATGCAGCCCAGAATTCCATTAGCTCTATTTGCCACAAGGGCCCATTGCTGTCTCATCTTCAATCTGGTGTTTACCAGAACAATTTTCACCAAGCTGCTTTCCATTGGGCAGATCCAGCATATACTGGTGCATGTTGTTGTTTCTCCCCAGCCCAGGACTTTGCAGTTCCCCTTGTTGAGCATGAGGTTCCTGTCAGCCCATGGCAGTATGACCCCGTTGTGTGTCAGCCACTCATCCCAATTACGTGCCATCATCAGCCTTGCTGAGGGTACCCTCTGCTCCATCATCCAAATCATTAATGAAGATGTTGAACAGGACTGGAGCCAGTACTGACCCCCGGGGTGCACTGCTACCTTCTGGGCTCTGCCTAGACCTCATGCCAATGGGTGCAGCCTTTTGGGACAGTTTTCAGTTTACCTCACTCTCCACCTGTCTAGCTCATCTATTAACTCTATGAGAATCTTACGGGACAATGTCAAAAGCCTTGCTGAAGTCTAGGTAGACAATATTCTCCATCACCTTCACAAGGACTGATGTGAGGTAGACTGGCCTGTAGTTCCCTGACATTTCCTTTCCTCCACTCTTCAGGCACTTCTCCCTGTCACCATGGTTGTTTGATTATTGAGCCAATTCAGTATCACCTACATTGGTGTGCTTGGTAACTGTTTGCCCACAAGATCTCAGTTGCCTTACTATCCATCCCTAGGAAGAGCTCCATATAGTCCAGCTGTTCTGCCTCGTAAAGGGCAACCCCACCTCTTCATTTTCTTCCCCTCCTTCCAAAGGAGCCTGTATCCCATTGCATCACTCAAGTTAAATGATCCATCCCACCTGATCTGTGAGCCCCATAAAATGGTAGCCCCACAGCAGCTCACTGATACCAAACTCACCATGTTTATTCTCCATACTGCCTGCATTAGTGTATGAGCACTGCAGGGGACACCTACTGATTTCCCAAAACGTTGGGAAGATTTATCCATAATGGTGCCTTGTAGGCACATACTTGCTTATGTTTTGAAGGTGACCCTGCTTAAGCTGCTTAAGCTTTGTTTTGTTGATTTTGTGATCCCTTTCAGTCATGTCACTCCAGGCCCTTTGCTTATCAACCCTTCCTGCCTTTCACTGTCTCACAGTGCTTCTGGTAACTCTCTATCCTCTGTCATTCCTAGTTTAAAGTGCCTCTTTACCAGGTCAGCCATTCTACTGGCAAAGATAACTTTTTCCCACTCAGTGAGAAGGATCCCATGTCTCCCAAGCAAATGTTGACCCACAAACAGGGTTCCACAGTTGTAGAAATCAAAACGCTCTCACCATACCCAGTTGTGGATATGTATTAACAGCTGCCTTCTCCTCACAGCCTTTCCCCTCACCAGCAGGAGTGAGGACAACACTGTGTGGGCCCCTATGCCCCTGACTCCTGCCCATAGAGCTTGAAGTTACTTTTGATACTCTCCATGCAGCATTATTGGTACCCACATGGAAGAACAGCAGGAAGCTTTGGCTTCCTCTCAACATTTTCCTGGATCCAGGTACCCAGAAGGCAGGAAACCTCCCTGGATCATAGGTCAGGTCCACAGATGAGTTCTTCTCCACAGCAAGTGGACATCCATTACTATTTCTTGTCACTTCTTTTTGGTAGTCTTGGCATGATTTAAGGTTAGGTTTAGGAGACCCAGATACTTTGCTTGAAAGCACATTTCAGTCATCTTCAGGATTCAATACACTACTGGGGGGATAGTGAATCTCTGTCCTATTTTAAACCTTTATGTGAATCGGGAGCTTTCCTCTTGGTGCCAGAGATCACTGACTTGGCATGGACAGCCTGAATCTCCACCGCAGCTTGGGGTCCAGGGATATTTCTATTTGCAAGAAGTCTGTGTGTCTGTCTCTCTTTCATCTTTCCTGCTGTTCTGCAACCTGTGTGTCCCTACCACACTTAAGACTGTTTATGCTGATTTGAACACAGTTGTGTGCCTCTCTCTCCCACCTCTCAGTTCTTCTTTTTTGTGCTCTTCTGCAGAAGCTTCTGTGCTTGGCTGTCCCTGGGAGCTGTGCTCTGGGCTTGGGTCTTACAGAGGCCTCTCCTGAGCACCAGCTGGAAGGATTCTTAACCCTCTGTAATTAGAAGGTGGCTGCAAGAGGGCTCTAAGCACCTTGGGTCAAGGGCACCTGGTCATCATTAGAATTTCCTAGAGCATTTTGTGGCCACACTCACATGGCTTCTCTTATCTCATCCTTACCTGGCAGTAGAAGGCACCTTCAAGTTTCTCAGAGGATTCCTGAGTTTTCTCATCCTGTACCTTCTGCCCAGAGGATCACAAAGCAAAGACCATCAACTGCTGCACAGACCGCCGTGTCTGTTTGGGACACAGGAAAAGCAAGGTCTGCATGGAGATAATAAAAAGGGAGGCAGAGGGCTGGAAAAAAATAAATCACAAATAGTTTTATTAAAGGAAAATTATGTCAGAGATGGTAAGCTAATTGATTTCTTAGAACTATTAGAGTGGATTTTAATGCTTGGCTGAATTTTATTTTGGTTGGTACAGTGCCCTGCAGGACCTGGGCAGAACGGGAAAGATCGGATGAGTGCAGGCAGTTCTAAGCCAGTTCAGAAGCACAGCCAGAGGGAAGACTGCAGCAAACAGCAGTATTTTTAGGATAAAGAAGTTGATAGGGACTTTTTCTTTTTAAAGGAATAGCCCTGGGACCGATTTTTAAAATTGTATTAATTCATTACTTTAGGGAGAACAACTTACAAACTTGTGAAAGTTGTAGATGACACAGGGAATAAAGAAATTCCCTTTACAAAAAAGAAACAGATCATCACAAGGGTTGTTCTGTATGATCTTGTTAACAGGAATCTGAAAGTGAAGTGTGGTAGGCTTTACATGTGGTAAGCTTTCTAGATACTCCAGGATTTTAATTAAACAGATTCCAGCTGTTGCAGAACGGTAAGACATTGGTGATGATTTAAAATACTCTTCTTTTTTAACTCTCTTCCTTTGGATCATTATGGCTGTAACATTAAATATTTTATTGCAGATTTACATTTTTGTTCTGTAAAGTGTTTTACAGCCTACAGCATATGAAGAGACTTCCTACGTGTGGATTTTTAAAATCTGTGTATCAACTCTTTGGTAGTACCAGGCAGTCTCTTTCAGTGATGAATTCTTGTGGATTTTAGACATACCCTATTCTTAATAAGAATCTCCTTTCCTTGTTCTTTCTTAGATCCAATTAATCAGAATTGTAAGTTTCTTCTGAAAGTGGAAATTTTTGATTTGCCTAATCAGTGTTCCATCACCTTACAGAGAACTTACATAAGAAAATTACATTTTTTCTTTTTGTTAGAAAACACAGAATTAATCAAACTGATTATTGAAAATTTTCTTATAATAATCGTACTGTTGTGATATTGAAGACACATTTGAAAGTGTTTTAATTCTTGCCAAATGCCTCTATTTTGGTCTAGATCAGACAAGCTGCTTGGGTATTGTATTAGTATTACCTGGCTGAATTAATGCATGAAGACTTCCAGCATACACATTTCTAAACTTCGCAATCAATTCTGTCAGAAAGAACTTGATATCAGCCCTTTCTGTAAATGTCAAAACCTAAATCACATACATGTTAAATAGGAGTTAAATTCACTAGAACTGTTGCAATGGCTGTCTTGGCTTCTTCTCCAGAGTTCTTCGCAATTGCTGTGAAGGAGCTTTCAAGAGGTTCATAAAGTTGGGTCTGTAAAAAGTATATAGGCTTCTTATCCCTAGCTTCAAAACCTGTGACGTTTAGTTGTTCTTCCTCCTGACACAATTGATAGGGTAGTGGATAAATCATTTTTGGGTGCATTCCCAAAATCAGAGGCAGAGATGACAGCACACAGACCAATGAGCTAGTAAAGGTAGCCAAGAGCCAGAGCTGAGATTTCCACTATTATAAGTCCTGCCATTTTCCTAGGAGGTTAAAGCCCTCCTCTGGGGCTATTGGGATTCTTCTCTGTATGTGCAGAATTCACATCCCCAAATAAATTTCTGGATTCCAGAGTGATGATTCCAGAGTCACTGTACTTTAAAGGCTGAATGGAGATCAGTGCTTTCTCTTAGAAAGCTATTTCTGCAGATGATATTTTTGCTTTAGTTTCTTGTTCAAGAACATGCCAAGGCAAGGAAGTGCAAATTTTCTATTCTGTTCCCTTCTCTTTGAATCCTCTGACATGAATTCAAACTCACATCAGCCCACTGCCAGGATGGGGACCTAATCATCAGAGTGGCAGACATCTGAAAACTTTTTTTGGCAGTAACTCCAAGTACTTTTGCTACTGTAACAAATGGGAGCATAACCCATTCCAGAAGTGTACAGTGTAGGTGGAAAACGAGGAATATGTCCAGGTACTCTTAAAAAGATGCATAACAAGAAATGCTTATATTTGCTCTGCACTGCTCTGAGGGAGGAAGGTGGGTGGTGAATTCCTGTACTTCATTCTGCAAATTACACATGTACTAAAGGGAGGAGGAGTACAGAATTACACAGTGTTGTAGAGAACGTGTCGCTTACAAAACTTTTTTTAAAGTTCAGCCTGTATATGGACATTGAGCTGGCAGTGTTTGGATGATAAGAAATGAGCAGATGTTGGTCTTTCTTCTGCAGAGACTGTTCCAGTCATTCCTCAGATATGCACAGTTAGTAATGCAGCATGAGCAGGAGTGCCTTTGCGGCGCCTTTGTTTGCCATGCAGAGACACAGTGGAGATTTGTTCTCACATGTTTTATATCCCCAGTCTAAATAGGGGTTGCTAAGAGAAATGCAAACTTCAACGTGACAGATCAGACAATATATGGCATTAGCAGGTCCTAACAGGCACTCCAAAGCTTCTTTAATAATGCTCTTTGATCAAGTGCAACTTTCCAGACAGGACAAACAGGTGTCAAGGACTAGGGTAATCTGTTAAGCCATCTCAATTGCATACCCAGGATGCAGTTACTTTTCCTAAGAATTAAATTAACAGTAGTATTTAGAAAAATGCATCACTCAAAGTGTATGTGTGGGAAACAAGAGGCTCTGGCTTTGCAGTTATCAGGAGAGGTGCTTTGCATGGTGATTGCTGAAACCATGGCTTCCTACAGAAGCAGGAATCTTTCCATAAAACAAACGTCCTATTCAGTGTAGAGCCATACACCCCCATAGTTCCTCTTGCCTTCAAGCAAGGACACAACAAAGTGCTTGTTTGCAGTCACTAAGAAGGAAGCAGGAATGTTTTACATAGACCTTACTTGGCCCACTTTCCCCTCTTGCTTTGTGCTGAATTCTTCTGTGTCTTGTCATGTCTCTAGCTTGAAAACTTCCTTTCTGTGATCCTTCTGCCTCTTTAGGTTGCACGTAGTAGAGGTATGCTCTACTGTACCCTTCATCTGTCTAAAGTGATTCTGTAGATGAGATACTAATTTTATACTGAATGAGTGCAGAATCCAGCTGCATCATCTTTATCAATGAAAATGTAACCTTTCATTTCCTTCAAGTCATTTTCACCACTGCCCAGCTTCATCAAGAATTGTCCATGTGTCTTTTCAAGACTTCTTCTCTACGACTGTAAAACTTTAATTTCAGCACTAAAATCACCAGTTGGAAGGTATAAGAGAGTGGAATCTGTTTCAAAATGCAACAAACTATATAAATTTTGATTTTCACTATATGGTTTTCTATCCAGTCCTGATAATCACATAAGAATTCATAGGAGTTCAGAGACTCTTAGGCTAGCATGGATCCAAAGTGCCATGCTCACGCAGTGTTGCATGTGATATTCCCAGCTCTGATGTGTTTCTTTGTCTGTACTGAAAAGTTATATTCCTCACAGTACAAGAGATTGCAGGGCTGTCAGCATCACATTGAAATGATATTCCCTGGAGAAGGGAAGGAGGGAAATATATGAATTACCTTTTGATTATGGTACACTGCATTGTAGCCTTTAGGTCTTATTTTGTTTTCCAGTCATTTTCTTCATTTTAGCTTTAGTTTTATTTGTTTAATTTCAGTCTGTTTGATGTTCTGATGCACTAGCAAACCAATTTGCCTACAGCCTAGTAAAAATCTCATGTTTTGCTTCTGTCAGATCTAATGATTGCAAAAGTGTTTGCTTTTGCACTGGTGAAACAGACAAGTGCTCTGTGTTACCCTTGTCAGTCTTCTGCAGTCGATTCTGAGGTTTTCCTTCAGACCAGCTTTGCTTTGCTTGTCCAGCTTGGTGAAATGAAAAACCATTGTATGAAGTTTTCTGTGGATATCATCACCCATGGTTTCATGGATGCTTTTGTTTATATAGTGGACACTGGGACAAATGCAAAGACAGAAAACAAGAAGTTCTCAACACAGAAGCTCTCCTGAAAACTAGCTGTTTTGTGCTTTTTACTACTCTTGAAGTTACTTATCCTTTGTGCAGCTCTCCAAATAAAGCACTAATGAAATCCTCCTACCTTGACTACCTTGTTTAGCTTAAATTTTGTGTCCCTAAAATGCTTTGCATAGCTTGTTTAATTCTTTCCAAATAAAATACTTTCTTAAATTTATCTCTAATTGAGATTTTCCTCCTCTTGTAAGATTCTTGTATTTTGTTGACCAGCACACTTAGGCAAATTTTTGACCAAAAAAAAGGTAAAGATTAATTCTGAATGGTCTTGATAAAACAGACTACTAGCTTCAGAATTGGTCCTCTTAAATATTTATTGTGCTAACAGGGCGTGACCCATGTAAAGTTTCAATTTTTCAGATGACTGAGGACGTGCCTGCATAACTGGTGCCTCAGGGCCAGAATGATCCCTTGGCTTACAGGAATTGCTCGGTGTTTGGGATTCATTTTGTGTAGTGTTAACCACAGGGGAGGGAGATTATGATCTGGAGCTGAGTGAGATGATGGGGTGGGGGAGTCAAGAGGACAGGGTGCAGAGTGATGGGAAAAAGAGAGACTACAGGAACAATAAAGCAAGGTGAAGGGACACTCGCCTCGAATGTCTATAGCCCCTTGCTGAAAAATAGAGTAGAGCACTGCTATGTTGTGACAGCTATTCTTACAGATCAGAGTTTAGTAAAAGTAATCAGGCAGCCTGAAATATGGAACATACTGGGGTTTGAAGACAGGCTTAACATATTTGCATAAGAAAAAAATGGTTAATTGAAAATAAATTGATTAGTTTTTATTTCTCTTGTGGAAACATCACTTCTGCTGAATGAATATTAAGCAATCTCTGGTAATTCATGATGAACTAAGTGATTTGCATTTACTAAAAAGCAATCTTAAGCAAGGCTCCCAGATCCTTTGAATCTGTGGTAGAAATTCTATGTCAATTTAAAATAAAACTGTAGACAAGAACTGAATGCATATTAATTTTCCATGGTTAGAATGAAAGACCTCTTTCCTGTGAAACTTAACATAGGAGTGAAAGACAGGAAAGGGAAAATAATGCATGTCTTTTCAGATGTACACAATATGTATGTTTCTATTACACAGTATGTATGTTTGCATTTCAGTCAGCGATGCAATGAAATAAAGTCAACCACAGCTGTAGCTAGGCTTAGCTGCAAACTTTTATCTGTGAAAAAAAGAAAGCTAAATAGAATTACTTGAAAAGCAAATGCTGAACTCTATTGGACCTGAGATTCCAGATCTTAAGAATAGGTCTGCACCAAGAAAATTAAAATTCTTACCTGTCTCCAAGACAGAAAGAACTTTCAAGAAGGATTTTGTTTATTAAGGCTAAGATTCTGCCTGTGTCCATCACATGGTTTTGATGCAGTAGTTTCTGACTAAAGCATTATGCCCTC
>VZTR01010903.1:8955-32723 GCA_013400775.1 Chaetops frenatus | reverse complement strand
GAATAATATATAATAATGTGCAGAATTTAATTAGAAAGGACTTGATAGGAGACATACAAGAAATTATTTTGATTTAAGAAGTTTCAGGAAAAGATACTATAAGGAAGAAATCTCAGAACATAGACGTCTGTCAAAGAGGAGAAGGAGCAATTAACAAAGGCATTAAAGGGTTCAAAAAGATATGTACAAGAGCCGGGGGAAAATCTCTTTTCTAGAAAGACTTTTCCCAGGTAGCTGCCTCATGGCTTCAGCCAACAATTGAAATCTCAGTGGAGGAAGTATGTGAATCAAACTGAGACGCTCAAGTACAGTAAATTATCACCACCATATGGTGTCCTTCTGAGGATTCTGAAGTAAATAAAGTGTGAAATAACTGTCATACGCCATTGCAGGAAATGTTTCTGCAAGGTATTCTTCAATATTAAAAAAGATATTAATATAGTTTCTGTATTTTCTTTAATCTTGGAGAACCAAGGGATAATCCTCAAATTCCAAAATAAAGTTTGATCATCTAGTAGTCATAGAAAATAGGATAAAAGTGCTCTTATAGCAACACAACTTTTTCTTGCTTCACCTTAATTTAACTTTGAATAAAAAGTGAATTTAACTCACTTAGCACATGTTAATTGATAACATTAACTGGAATGGGTTAACTGAGCTATTAACTCAGCTAAATTATCACTTATCTAAATTTCTGCTTTCCAAAGAAGAATGTGATTATGGATTCAACCCATTTTTAACTTTTTTTTTTAACAGAAGTGATTGCTTTCCAAAGCCTTTAGCAGAGGGTCATGTCTCTCATGATGAATTTGGGAAAATCACTGATGTAATAGATGATAGTGCCATTGTCAGTTGTTAGGGGAAAGAGATGGGAGGCAAAGAGATTAGAAGGAGAAATAATAGTTTCGTTTGTAACTTTCTTATCATCCCCAGGTGGTATGAACTACTGTAGCTCCCTTATGCCAGAGACTGTCATTTAAACATCCATTATTTTTTCTGTTGCAGACTTTCAGCTACATTCTGTCACACTCCCTGAAGCAGTCTTGAAATTCAACTTACTGCTGCATATAAGGGACAGGGTCAACTTTGTGTGCTTCCTAGAAATCATCCGGATACCTTTCAAAATACGTTTAGATAGTTGAAGTTGTATGCCTTGTCTTTTATTAGTTTTGAGTTTTCAAGCTTTACTTTTAGGTTTATCCTTTTTTCCTGAGCTCATAGGTGGTCTAAATGCAACTAAATTTTAGATACCATTAATTTTGAATGTGATCCACTTTATATGCATTTCTGACATTTTCCAGGATCACCTTTCTNTTGGTTTCCCCTTTTTTTTTTTTTTTTGTGGTTTTTTTTTGGTTTTGGTTTTGGTTTGTTTTTTTTTTTTTTTTTTGTTGGGTTTTTTTTTTTTTTTTTTTTTTTTTTTAAACAGAACAGTAAAATCAAGACATTTCTTCAGGAAGCATTTACTGATGGATAAATGACTGAAGCAAGGTTTCCTTCAACAATTAAGACCATAGCCACCATACAGCTCCTGCAAAACTGCTGCTTCCTCCTACAGGTGTAGCATGTAATCACTTTGTCAGAGGTTTACTGCACTGAATAATAAATTTCCCAAACAGAGAAATATTAGTTTTCTTTGGCCATTTGAACCTTCTTGCAGCATCAAATGACAATAAAATTGAACTTATGAAGTATTCTTATCACAATGTTTAGCTCACTCTGCAAAGTTATGTAAGGTGTATAGATCTGAATGTAGTAACAGCTAAGTTAACAGACTCAGGCACCACTGGGATTTACAGATGGAATTTACAGAAGACCTTTCGGTAAATAAAAGTATGATTGGTATTTGGGGATGATCTTCTTCCCCATAGTTAAGTAGCCTTTCAGCTAGCCTGTGAGATAGTATGTCTATTTTTTTGAAATATGGAATACTTTGAGGAGATCCAAAGGGAAGGATGTTGTTTCCATTTTGAAGACTTCTGCTACTAAGGTTGTGAATTTCAGTCTCCTTGTGGCTTGTAAGCTTGAAAGCAGGGAGAAAGGAGATTTTACCTGTAACACTGACAGTATCTCAGTTGTTCAAGGTTTCGTAACTCCTCAGTTTCCCCAGTACAGGTGGGTGAGTGGAGACTCTTGATGCCAAGTATTATAGCCAGATTCACAGTCCTCTGGATCTGCACTGCTGCTGATTTTCTATATCCCACAGACAGAAAGGATGCAAAAAATCTTGCTTCACAAATATTTGGGAAACTATTTTGGTGTTCTGCATTATAAATATGAGTAAGGCTAATATGGTGTCTGCACAGAGAGCTGATGCTAAAGTATTTTGACAGAACAATCAGATCAGCAGTGCTTGCATGTGCAGAACGTGGCCATTTGGGTATGTAGTTTCCTCAGATAATAATCCCAGTGATCACAGGAATTATGTTAGTGACCATCTGAGACAGAAAAAAGTTAATAAGTGAGCAATTATTTCCACTTCAAAGACTCTAAAAAGTTATTTTTGAGAATAAAACAGTAGTATGAAATTTCAATACATAAAACAGAGAAATGCATTAGTACTTTAGTGTAATATGTCTTCAGATTATTTTCTTCTGACTTTAGTTTCCAAATGGATTAAAGTTACAGTCCTTAGTACAATGTGCTACAAAATTCTTAAGAAAACAGAAAAGGATGGCTCAATTTAATAGACATGTGCAAGGGAAAAAAAGTTCTTTGAATGTAAATGGTACACAGTGGAGAAAAAGAGGAATATTTATTTTTAAAATCTCCTTATCGCTTGTCTCTGCCCAGTAATATCACTCCAGTTAGCATCCAATTTTGTTCTCTAATGTAGCAGAACCTCTCTGAGTCAGAAGAGATAGAAGGTAACTTCTCATGTCTTTTTCCAGAAAGAAGGAACATGGGGCTGAAGCATGGTTCATATGGTAAAATGTTCTTGCATATTTATAATAGCATTATCATTGTAATGTGATGACCTTGGATCCCTGAAATGGTATCTGTTTTCTGCTTTCCATCTGAAAGAAAAAAATAGAAACTCATGATGTTTAAACTGCATGTTTCTTCTACAAAGTTGATCTAAACAGGGATGTTTGCAGCAGTGGAAAATAAATTAAGGAAAACTTTATTAAACTGTTCTCAAATTTTAAGCAAACCTATCCCTGTACTCCTAAAACACCTGAAGCCCAAATACCCCATTGTCTTGCCAGGAGGCCAGGTATTCCCATAGTTCAGACATAGCACAGAATTAAATCAGAGCTTGATGTTGCTGATCTTTCCACATTTAGAAAGTCTGAGGACTATGGATTGCTATTTTGGAGGACTTTTGGAATAATGTAATAATTCCTTGTGATCTCTAATCTCAGAGGTTCCATAATCTCCCTTTCATCAAAATGTCATCCAATTTTTATATTAGGTAAATGTTTCTTCCTTTTTTTAGTTTCCCACTGAGGCTTGTATTCATAGTTTTCAGTTGATAATAAGACTTACTCCGGGATGCAGAGGTTTCCATAAATGTTGGCATAGCCCCCAGAGCCTGATGCAATTAAACCATTAGTAAGGAGCTGTAGCTTTGGTACAGTGATTGAGTGCATGGCAAAACTTCAAACTTGGTCTAGTTTTTCTGAAAGAAAGAAATTCCAAAGCATAAAGACTTAAAGTTTTTCACAAAGTCCACGGTTTGAACAAACCTTCTCTACCAGCCAAGAAGTGGAATAAGACCCTGTGTGTTTGCCCTCGGCGATTGGGTGGACAGATTGAGAAGGGGTGCAGGAAGGCAGCCCACTCCTCTGATCTTGCCCTGAGAACCTCTTTTAAGGTAAGGAATCTTTGGGGCTTCTGAGTTTCAGTGCATGGCAGTGCTACTGAAACACGATTTTGAGACAGTGTTTTCAACCTGTCTCAACCTCTAGCTCTGAAATTCAGCTAGAGTTCAGGTGTCTGTATCTGAGAGTCATCTGAGCTCCATTTATAGTTAATGGAGAAAGGAGAGAGGTTCTTCCAGGGTGCAATTCATCTCACCTGTTTCAGACATCTATTTATTGATGAGCTGACTCATTCCTTAGAAATGCTCATTTATCTTAACTTTGGCAATATCCGTGTAACACCCTTCCTAGTTAGTGTTGGAATAAAAAAATATGTCATCCATCATGGATTAAGAGACTTTAAATGTATAAATGTTAGGTTGCTTTTATTCTGTCTAATCAAGGAGGATTTTACATAAAGATGTTTCCTTATGTAATTATAAATCAAAGCTCTTTTAGCACTGATAACATTTTCTTAAGCGATATTTAATTATCATTCACGTTTGTTTGAATTATTCCTCTCAATGAATTCTGTTCAGAATTGTTTTAGTAAATGGGTTTTTCCTGACTGTAATAAATGTGTTTGAAATGTGTATGTATGTAGGAATTATTAACTACTGTACATTGCCCACTTCTAATAATATAGTCAGACGTTGAGTCCCTTATTTTTACTTCAATAGTCAAAAGGTCTTTGCTACGTGTAGACTATTACAGAAGTGGGTTTGAGGGTGGTGGTATAGTGTGTCCTTCAAAAGAAGTTAATTATCTTTTTCTAAGCTGTGATTTGTTCTTTATTTCTGTGGTACCATGACACTTTCCATCTGTTCTATTCTTGTTTCCTAGGCTAGATTAAATTCACCAATGCAAAGCAGCCTTACTACGTATTCTAGGGGGGTTTCTTTTAATTTTTTTGAAGTTTCTTTAAATATTTTTTTCTCTAAACTCATTTTTAAACCCTATGAAATTTAATTTCCCAGAAAAAAAGATGCAGATGTAGTCTATATTTTTAATTTGATGTTCTGATTGCACTTTACATATAATAATATAGAGCGCCTTTACTTGTCTGCCTCCACATTCCCTCCAAGATAAAATGTTGAGTATTTCAGCACTCCCAATTACTTGAATGCTTGCACCAGCTTCAGTAGTCCTATTGCATTTCCTTGCTGTAATAAACAAGCATTTCTAAATTCTCACTTAATTACTTGCACTTCTGGCATTGGTTTATGAATTGTTAAATAATCTATTCTCAATATGGTTCCTATTTACTTTCATAATACCTGACATGAAAATTACTGTTGTATAATATTACAACTCCAGAACCTTTAGTTTTGTTCTGGTTTCTCTACAAGTCACATCTGATAAACTTGTGGAAGGAGGGTTGTCCTAGTACCCTGGAAGCCATCAGAAATGAGAAATTATCCTCAGTTTTGTAGATGGTATCTCACAGTGAAGGAACCAGAAGTATATTTTGTGTGTATTTTCTTTTTCAGTTTTTTCATCAGTGCTCCTTAACTCCTCATGTGAACAGATGTTATTTCTTATAGAATATATAATTACTTTCAATCCTTGCCTACTATCTTAAGATCTTTACTGGATTGGCAATGAGTTACGTATTTTTTTTTCCAGTAAGGAATGTACCATGCCTTTCCCCTCTCTGCTGTCCTACTGAGTTGTGTTTTAACTTGTCTTAATGTCCAGTCTTAGTGGAGAGAGTTTGTTTTTTCACACTGCTCAAAGTCCTGCTGAACGTTAATATGCATGCTCTTAAAATGTCTGTAGATTAAAGGGAACTTAACCTTTTCATATTTTGTTATAGTGCAGATCCCTGGGGTTTTGTCCTACCTAAATTTTTATTTCACTGTAATGTGCTGGTTTCTTCAAAGACCTCATAGCAACTGATCCACCTCTTGATAAGATGAATTGATTTTATCTCTACTGGAGAAATATCACTTAACTTGGTTTGTTTGTCAGTCACCTTAAAGCCCCCTAAATATCTTCCCCCCTACCATAAGAACCCTACCTGCCTATCAGTTCTCTTTTCACACAACTGGTAGGTTTAACATCAGAGTTCCTGATTATGTTTAACTTCTGTGATCAAAAAAAAACGTGAGAAAGATAAAGTAAGAAAATATCTTTCTTCCTTTAGGGAATTTAGGAGGAAATCAAGGCATTTTGTAAGTGATTTCATAAAGCTTTATTTTTAAATAGGTATGATCTGTTTGATAGTCACACGTATGTAGGTTTTATGTGAAACTGTATTTAGCATACTGCCGTTCCAGGCAGAAAGGAGGAAAATTAACACTTTTAAATGTAATATTTAGTTATAATACAAATACAACAAAAATATTATTAGGAATGCTATTATTGCTCTAGTCTGAAAGGTTGAGTTTGAAACATGTGGGTGCTTCTAGTAGGCAACACTTATATTGATTGCATTAGTTTCCAGGTTAGATCCAGCTGCTAACATCCTACTTCAATGAAAATAGTCCCATTTTTTTGTGAAAGCCCATACTGTGGCAGTTTACCCAAGTAAAAATCCAGTTTTTCAGGGTTCCTTCTTCCCTTCCTGTACCAAAGAAAACTATAAACATGGTACTTTAAAAAAAAAATTTGATTTCTTTTGAACCAAGAAGGAAATCCAATGTAGTTCTTATTTATTTTCTCCTTTACACAATAAAACATATTTAGTTTTTAAAATTTTCCTCTAAATGGAACTCTTTCCTACTAGCCAAAATAGTATTTTACTGTTTCCTCTTTATGCTTCGTCTTTTATTTTTGCATTGTCCTCTGCTTGAAATAAGGTTCTACCACCTGTTTAATTTCTGTAGCCACAAATGATGTGTATGTCCCAAACGAAAAGTGTATCTCTGTAGTTTGTATTTCTTGGATGTAAGTTTTCACTTAATGCTTCTAAGCCTCTAAATGCGAGTAATGTGTTCCATTGGAATGGAAATAGGGATAATTATGTTTGCTTGTAAGGCATCGTATATGGTGAGACTTTTATCTTTACTAATCCCAAAAACTGTAATCTCTCCTATGCAATTACTCACGATTTACATTTTTTCTGTGTAATGAGGAAACTTTTTTTCTTTTAATTCAAGCATTTGTTTTGTTCTCATATATTTATATGTCTGTACTGAAACTCCTACAGTATAACATTTTAAAGTACACTGTATATTCTGGAAAACAGGAAATCTTAGTAAAATATCTGACTTTGTAATCCATCTGGTCTGACCAGTTCTCATTTGTTAGGCATCTCTTATGATCAGCATCTGGTAGGATTAGACTGCCCTGAACGACAAGGATTTAGCTTGCTGTATTTACATGCAGCTTTAGTGAACCAAAAGGTCGTTGGAAATACTTGTTAAAAGCAAAGTAGTATGATTAATCTAAAATTTACTAAATTTATTTTGTAACTGGCAGAGTTAGGATTAATTGAGTGAACTGTGCCTTTAAACATATAATTTGAAACCTAGTTTGAAATGCTGGTCAGTGGAGACCCCTAAATCCAAACTGTCATGACTAGATTGACAGTTCATCAGGAATATCACCTTTCTTTACTACTTTGCTCGGAAAAAACAGATAAAAATGGCTTGAAAAGAAATGAAATACTGTAGTCAAATGGATGCTAACTCTTTACTACAGGTCACAAGGTGCTTGCTCACTAAAGTGAGCAATCTCATCTCCCCTAAAATAAAATCTCTATGTGTGCAACTTTTGTGTCATTGTGAGGTAATTTATATATTGTACACAGAGAATCATCATACAGAGTTCATGTAGGAAGCAAAAAAAAACAACCAAAATTCAGTGTCAGGGCTCTGAGAGCATCAAAAGCCCTTTCTGCCCCTGCTTCCCAGGGCTGCACCCCCTACCCCCACCCTTTCCTAGTCCCTGGCCCCATTTCAGCTCAACTCAGTGCCATCAATCCATACCCCCATGATGCTGTGGGGATGTTGGTTTCTCTTTCTCTCCATCACAGCTATGCCTGGCAGGGACCCTGCAGGCTTGTCCCCAGTCCTGTCATTTTGGTATAGACTTGCCCAGCAGTCGTGGGTTCTGTCTGACCCTGGTTATTTTTACCAGACCTGATCCGGTTCCAGACTTGGAGATTGACTTCCCAGCTTTACACTGGACCTGCCTTATTACCATGAACTTGTGTGGAGGTGGCACCTCATGGCTGAAACTGGCTGTTCTCTCCAAGCCTGTCCTGCCCTCTTGCTGGGTTGCTGGCTGGTGAGGTCCCTGCTCTGGGGGCTGTGCTATTGCAGTTGCACCCCTCTTCCCTAGGGAGCCAGACCATGCTGCTCCCCAGCATTTTCTTCCTTCCCTTAAAGCTGCATCCATTCTTTCTAGTACAGACCACAAGTGTGTTGCAATTTTATCTCTGCTAGACTCATCATTTTTTTACAGCCCACTTATTTATTCTGTCTACTCTCTCAATTTGCTAGAGATTAAAGAAATTAAAATTTCTTCCTTTGCAGTGCAAGTTCTTTATTCCTCAAAATCCCTGTATTTCTTCTTTCACAGGTGCAGGGGGAGGGACTTTGTTGTGCACCTCTCAAACATCACTAAATTTGATACAAGAGCTATGAGGTAGGCAAGTATTGCTGCCATCCACTTCACAAGAAAAATGTACAGCCAGACTTGGTAGCAGACTTTAAAACCTTTATCTCAGTCATAGGAGCTGAATCAGCTCTTTCAGAATGAAAAAGAAAAACCAGTTCTCTTGCATCTCATCTTCTCATTTTCCTAAAGCAAAAGGGCAATCCTTTTCTTCCTGCAACAGCATCCCTTACAAACTCTTTATTTTTTTGGAACTTGCTCCTGAGTAAACATATTTGCATCCCAGTAATTTTTGAAGTTGGCCACACATAGATTTAATGTATAGTATAGTGAAATACTGATTTCATTTAGTTTTGTAGTCAGAGCAGTGCAAAAGTGTATTTTTGTTTGTTTGTTTGTTTTGGGATTTTTTGTTGGTGGTTTGTTTTGTTTTCTTTTTGGGGGTTTTTTAGTTTTTTTTTTTTCTCTGAGTGATGGTCTAAGGTCTCTGAGCACTGATTTGTGAAAATTTTCAGGTTTATTGATGATCAGGGCTGGTAGTTCCTGTTTTGGGAAAATGAAATATTGCTGTCTTTAAAGTATGTACATTTAATATAAACAGACATAGAGCTACAGCCTTTCTTAAATTGTTAACTAGAAAAAACCACTGCTTCTGTATGATAGTTGATACAAGATTTCCTTAGCAACTGTGAGTCCCCATAAAAACTTAATGCAGTTTTGTCACCACTTTCTACAGCAGTTTCCAAAAATTGAAATTATCCAATTTACACAACAAAAAAACAGAATCACTGTAGTTTATGGTTCTCTTTACTTGGAGTTGGTGGAATGAAATGATTGCTGCTGAGCTCTAAAACTGTTTGTACTAAAACTGCTGGTGATAATGCTTTCCAGGACTGCAAGCATCTGCTAAAACAAAACATGCAGCATTTTGTATTCTCACTTTTGAAAATTCCATCCAAAATAGGACGTTTGTGTCAGGATTGGCAGCTCTAGAACTGGAGGTGAGGCTTTGCAAATTCTGACTTTGGACCTAAATCCAAATCAGAAGATTTTGTAGTTAAATTTATCTGAAAGAAGTGAAGAACCTCTGTAGAAAGAAAACCACAAGTTTCCGTTCCATGATATATTTGGAGTATTTATAAAGGAAGAAAAGAACTTGAGGTTGGTGTAAAAAAAAATATGGAAATAGGAAGTAAACCTGGAAAACAGAGCAAAAAACTCCCAGACCAGGTACACAAGATGGCATGTGTGAGATATAGGTCAGAGCATTGAAAAAGAAACATCATGTTTTAGAAAAACCTTGTAAATTCTTACAAAGCTGCTAATAGCTTGTTGGGATGATGGGAAGTATCATCTTTCTTTTGGCAAAATCTCCACAACAGATGCATCTGGAAAACAGCAAATATCTGCTTGCAGCAGTGAAGGGAAAAGGTTTTCAGCTTCTCTGGCACAACATCTAGTAAGGTGTGTCTTTTGGGAGATTGATCAGTAGATAAAAGAAAAGTCTGGGAGCTCTGAAAGCCACAGATACTTTGCTTCTAGCAGGAGTCAGGGGAGATGTCAAAGAAATTTCTCAGTGTCTGAATTTAAATAAGTATTGCTCAGAAAAAAACCCAAACATATGAAGTTTAATTCCTCAAGTGCAAAGTTCTGAAGGGATGGAATCCCAACAAGTCAGTAGACAGTCTGAAGTATAATTTTAATAATCATCAGCCTTGTGCCCATCACTGAAGCCTACCCATTAGTATTCGTAATATTTAATGTGTGCTTTTTATCATTGTTCTTATGTTAATAATGATCTAATTTGACTAAAAAGTATTTGGTAAATCAGCTGTTTTCTGCTCAGTTTAGCTGAGTAATGTTAATCTAGTCTTTCTTTGATTAAAAGATTGACTAGAATTTGTTTCAGAAGAAAATCAAGAAAATATCAGAAAAGCAAATCTGAAACTAAAAAGTTTCTTGTCATATGGAAGAAAGTAGGACAGTATTGGGTAGAAGCACATGACAAGTTGTATTCCTTTGGAAGGTACATTGCTGCTAAGTAAGGAAAATGTTACTTTTTGTCAGTAGCAAATGATAGTTTCAGTGATTCCTCACACTAGGTAGAGTTTTAGACATTGGCTAAACTATGATCAAGAGAGGTGTGTTTTCTTTTGTTATCACTGATGGTTTGTTTTCAAAAAAATGTCTTTGTATCAAGAAAGACCTCTTGTAAGGAGCAGTAATGGCATTGCTGGAGCTAAAATAACAATAATTCCATTCTACTAGTATAGTAGCAGAAAAAGAAGTCACTACTGATCACTTTTTTGTGAATATATTTTCACAGAACAAGTTTAAAATCTGGTAACATCACAGAAGGATAAAAGATCTAACTCCAGCCTTGGTGGGATGGCTAGTCTGACCTGCTTCTCTAAGATAAACATTTTTTAATAAAATGTTAACTTACATGTTGTAATCATTGTTAAAGGTTATAAAGTAAAAATGTGTCTTAGTAATTTTAAAGCACAACTAAAGGGGATAAGAATCCATACAGGCCATGGAAGAAGTAATTAAGGCAACTGATGTAGTGATGATTGTCAGGAAATGACCCATACAGAGGGTCATCAGAAAGTATCTGCGTATGACACACAGTCTTCTAAATTCTCCTGTTTAATATCACTTATTTTCCATTCTCTATTTTCTGTGTTTACATGTGGGATACCTGTTTTACACTGATTTGCTTCTCCTATTTCTGTTATTACAAACAAATTAAATAGACAATCACTGCAACTGATGTGATCATAATTCTATTAACTTAAAATTGGTGTGCCACTCTCTTCATTTCAGTCTGTAACCAAGTTGCAGACTCAAATTATTTTTTATTACCTGTTAGGAGTAGTAATGTGAAACTGGTTTGGCTTTCATGTGGCTGAAGGAAAACCAGCAGCGATTGAGACAGGAAACCTTGAAGTAGTTATATGGGAAAAAAATCCTATAGCAGTAAGCCAGATTGCTTTGTATGTTATCTGGCTTGTTTGTGCTATTAGGCAGGTCAAAGAAGACAGTCTTGCCACTATTAAACAGGTGAAAAAAACCTGTTGGTACATGGTTGCATGTGCCACCTTCAAGCCAACTATGCCTCTGGCTGCCCCATGGTATGGTGCGTGGTCTAAGAGAGGGGTAGGCCACGGAAGAGTTCATTAGGCTTTATCAGTCTCTAAATGATGTAAGCTAATCTCTGCTGATTCATGCTAGGACCAGCTGAAATCAATACTTGAGAATTTGTGACACTTTCCTTGATGAAACTTTTCCCTTTATACTGTCTCAAGCATCACTTTGGCTCCAACAGAGTTTTTGGTCCCAGCAGCCCTTGAAATACAAGGAGAATTGTCCATCCCCATGACACAAAGTGGGAGCCCAGTTTGTGGGGCTGTGTGTGAACCCCTTTGCCGCATGTAGTAAAGTCCTTTACGTGGTACAGCCATCGATAGTAGATTGTGGTCGTAGAGGAATAGTGCCTTGATCACATCTTAGGCGAAATGGAAAAACCTGTGTGGGTGCATATATCATCATCAAGATCCTTGCTTGTCTTTACAGATATAAATAAAGTCCATCTGCTTCCTTCTCACTGGCTCTCAGTTCACTAGTTTGCCTTTTTCTCAACTTGTGACAGGTGAGGAATGATCTGACTGGCGTCCTTTATGGCGAAGACATCGAGATTTCAGATACTGAGAGTTTTTCCAATGATCCCTGCACAAGTGTAAAGAAGCTTAAGGTATGTGTTGCTGCTTGATGAAAAATTGAAAGCAGTGAAACTTTTTTTTTTTTTTTTTTTTTTTTTTTGCTATGAAGAGGAGTAATGAAACAAAGTTTGTGTTAGAATGATGTATTACTACATTCCATTGCATAATAACATCAAAAAAATAGCATTTTGAGGGCCTAGTTCTGCTTAAGTTAATGAAGGACTATGTGTATAGTAAATATTTTTAATTATTCCCGATAGTGATACAAAGTAAGGAAAGTTGCTTCTGGCTTAATGTTTGCACTTAAAGCCCCAATCGTACTGATATACATGTAAAAACTTGTGAGGTTAGGAACCAGAACCCTTTTAAGGTAAATTACCATGTAGAAGGAATATTGAACCTCTTTCCATTAGCTTCATCACACATTTTAAATTGAAGTCTTTGCTTACATCATCTGCATGATTTCATATGAATCATAAGGGAAAAAAAGGAAAAATAAATTTGGTAGCAGAATAATTTCACATCCTTCTCTTATTATAATGATTTATTAGACTTCTGGCATCTCATAAAATTAAAACTATATTTTAGCATTACCATGCAGCACAACCAGCAATAAACTAGACACAGGAGATATGAATCTTAAACTGCACAGGAAGATGAAAAATGATTGAACAGCAGGAGAAAGCACTTTTAAATTACAAAGATCAAATTGTTTCTGGCATCAAGCACAAATGACACACAATCAAAGCCACAATCCTGCTAATACTTAAATATGTGTAAAATAAGTTGCAAAATAAAAAACCTCATAAACTAAACTATATTAAAAAATATATAATTAAAGCAAAAATATTGACCTGTGTAAGACTAGACCACTACTGAAGCTGGAAAGGTTCTGGAGCATGGTAACCAAACTGTGATTTATTATTTCCACAAATGAGAGACGTAAGCCTGAATGTTTAAAGTATTAATAGGTAAAGATGATGTTTGTGGGAAGCCATTTGTGTCTGTCCAGGCTAAGCCATTTTGCATTTCCTGTCTGATTTGAGGAGACGCCAGAAGGTGGTACAGTAAATTCCACATTTTTGACTAGCAGTGGTGCAATAACAAGAAAAAAAAAGCATGTTAAGCATGTATCTTTAGGCTGGAAGTCTGAAGAAGCTTTCCTGTTCATGAGCAACACACTGGGTTGTTTGACACAGAAGACCAAAAGACTCAAGTAACAGTATATTAGTTATCTCTTGATTTCTTCTTCAAAACAAAGCAGTAAAAAAAATAAATAAGCGATTATCCAGAAAATTGCTTCTTCTTGACAGAAACATAAGGCTAGTTGTTGTTAGGTACATGTTAGACACAGAATTTAGCTATGCAGTTCTAAAAATGTTCATTCCTTTCTTCAGCATGTAAACCCCATAGGTAAACTGGTATCTGCTTACCTGAAATACCTTTTATTTTCACAAACATATTCAAATTAATGAAATTGATGATTACGGAATGGAAAACAGAGAAATCTGGTATAATTTTCAGAAATATATTTTATATTTCCCTTGGTAACACCTTAGTTTCTACTGCATCGACTACACAGTTGAAAGGTAAATTTAAGAGTAGAGATATCTTTGAAACTCCTTTTTGTATTCAGAGAAAGAGATGGATTTGTACATCCATGTAAATGCTTGAAAATTATAAGTGTGCACAGACAAACTGTAAGAGCAATAACACTTCTGTGTCCAACTTTTTTGTGTCTTGCATGTAGGATAAAAGAATTGCCATCATATTATGGTGGTGGGAGTGGAAGTCCTCTAGTTCACCTTCACCATCAGTGATTCCATAGCTAAGGTCAGAGGCTCATCTATAGTTCTTCAGGTGGACATCCAAGCATTTAGAAGGCACAACGTGGCTCTGTTGTCAAAGTGACCTAGGTTTTTGTAGATTTATTGATAACCTCTTCACTGTCAGATACATGGTAGAGAATAAGACAGAGTATCTGAGCTATTCAATTTAGGTATCTCATAAAGAGCCTGCCAAGACATTGACTTTTCCTGGCAGATGAGATATTGTAGCAATCCTTCTCTGGAAAGCTATATAATACAACATTGTGGTGTTATTCATTAGAAATGAGACAGATTAAAATCTGATCAAAGAGGGGAAGCTCTAAAGGCTGAAAAAGAAAAAAAAGCTGGCTATTCCAGCATAATGTGCATCACTCAAAAACTCTGAAAAGGCTAAAGAGTGTCTCGTGTCTGAGGCTGTTAGAAGTGGCAGTGAAGGAGACAAGTTGTTCTTCATCCCTCAGTAGAGCATCTTAGACATGTTGATCCTCACTCTCTTCAGGGTTTATACTACTCAGCTGCTGGTGCTACCAAAGACATTTCATATTTAGTAGCCAAATAATATCCTCACTTATGTGTAAGAAAGAAGGGAGCAAAAGATTAATTAATTTTTGAGGGTGTGCTATAGTCTTAATTTATACAACATGTTTTTATGCAGGGTTTGCCACAACTGTGGGTAAATGAAATGTAACTGTTCTTCATTTTCTTGTTTGAACTTCAGTCAGTATGGGAACATATGTATTTCTTACTGAGGGGCAAAGCTTAAATGCTGATATTGCTACTGTAATCTCTGGGAAGAGTAAATATGACAGCTCACCATCTGGCAAATGGTCTAAACATTGGTCTTTTTATGTAAGTGCAGTTTTGGGAGTTGCTTTCCCCCTGGGATGTTTTTAATCATCTTGTAGATCACCTGCCTAGTTCCGTGAATTAAAACCTCCTCTAAATATGTTTTAGCTCCATGCAAGCAATTTACAGCTCTCTGAAAAAGAGACTCGACACTTGCTGGGATCCAGTGGATGATTTCTTTGATCCCTATGAGGAAGTTCCACTGTGTTAACTTGCATCATTCTGCGAGGGTTGATGTAAAGGAATAGTATATCCTTGCAAGGAAATCATGCTGGTTTATAGCCAGTTAACAATATGAATGAAGGGGTAAAAAAGTTATGCCCAGCAAGCATCTGATGTATCTCTTTGCGTGAGTCTGAAATGTGGACTTTGACTCACGAGCACTGACATGAACCCAGCTCTGATACTCTTCAGTTCAGCCTTCATTATCCTTGCAGATAAAACCTCTGCAAGGGACTTGAGCTATGTGCAGTTGCATGAATTTGGAACTTCAGTGTCTCTTATGTGGGATGGAGCCAGCAGACCCAAGCCTGGCATCCAGTGGATCTAAGCTTATTTGCAATCTTGAATGTAATTCTTCAAGAACAAATCTGGGGAAAATGTGGAAGGGGATGCAAAAAGTTGAGTTCAAGAGGAAGAGGCTGGCTGAGGAGGGTATCATTACACAGAGGAAAACTGCTATGCATGAAAAAGGAAGAGCTTGTTGTAAAGACTTTCCTAAATTAGCTTCTTCTACATGTGTTCTGACACATAATTCCTTAGTTACATGATTGCTAATCACTACATCATGTGATAATCAGGTGGAAGCAATGTCTTAAGGCATGAAACCACACACCACAGACACTGGGACTTCAGTCTGATTGCTGTCACACAGCCAGTGGGCAGCGTTGCTGCATGTGCACTCTGGGATTATAATTTATGAGGCCACATAGTTAACTTTTTTTTTTTAATTGTTTCTCATCATGTTATAAAGTGGAAAGGAATTTCTTCAATTTTAAGTTTAATTATTAGGTGCTGTGCCATTTATTTTTAATTAAACTCTGCTACTCTTTTTTTCAAATATTATGTCTGCATTTTTATGTTCAGAGCAGTCAAGTGACTCAGAGCTGAGGTTCCAAGAATAACCAAATTATTTTTAAAATGTGAAAAAAAGAAATAGTAGATGAGGTGAGTTGTTTTGTGCATAATTCCTGAATCTATTTATTGTCCTTACAAAAACTGTAATACTATTGCTGTAATTTGTGTAATTTGTTTGTTTAGTTTCATGTAACCTTGTTAGATTTGTTTATAAAGAATCTAATCCACTTGAAAAAAATTTATATTAGTTTATCAGTCTGTGGCTAAATATAAAAATGAAGAGAAGCAGGCTTACTGAAAATGCACAGGTTCAGAATGAGCAAAGCACATTATATTATTTCTGAATTAAACCATGCTAAGAGTGATACTGTTTTCATGCATTTAATTACAGAGGCATTCTAATATCTTACTGCACTGTCCATCATAATATTTTCTGCTGAACAGGAAATAAACATTGAAATTATCTAAACTAAAAATCTTTGACAAATTGATTTAATCAAAACTTAAATGGTTTTTGCCACTGAAAATCATACTGAATCATATGTTTGTTTTTTCCCTGGAGAGGGAAAGACCTATTAGTAATTCTAAACAGGCCTTATATGAAAGAAATGAAAAATTTGGTTTGCTCAAGCTTTTGTAGAGAACTCTGCCTTTGTGTGAAAGAAAAGGTAATGTGAAGTCATAAAAAGATATCTGTTCTGTGTTTTATGGATATTAGAAGTAGTTTTTCATGTTAGGAAGAGCTAAGTCCCGTTCCTGGAGAAGTATTTTCCTGCAAATGCTTCTGAATTTAGGAAGACTCTTTTATTATGTTTCTAATTATGAAAGTAAAATTATGTCTTTGGACTTCGGTCATAGGTTCTTAACTGTGATGATTTTTTTTTTAACCTGTGGAGGTGGGAGGGAGTAGAGAGGGAGTTGACAATGTGTTATAGTGACTATAGAGAAGATGTTGCATGAGTAAGACCATTAAAAATTACTAAAGCAGGCATAATATCAAGGCATTTCATCTCACAAATCTCATTTCTTTATTTTACAGCTTTATTTCATGCGAACAGTGATAAGTTTATGTCTTCAACTGGCTATAATGTGCAAAATTGTAGAAGAAATATTGCAAGGAAGCAAAAGACTAATTGATATTTTAGTGTTATTGAATATTAATATTTGACTGTAATATCAGTTTTACTCTCATTAGTGCTATAGCCTAATCATTTTCTACACCTCAGCTTATTTTTTCTTTTGCGGTACTTCAAGTTCTTGAACTTCAAGAGGGTGAGGTAGTCATGTATTAATTCTGTCTGCAGCTGTAATCTGTGCTAACTCCCTGCATGATCTGAATGGCCGATTAAAGTGGTATCTGGAAGCTGCGACTGTGTTTAACTGCCACGTATTTTATTCAATCCGCAGGGGAATGACGTTCGGATAATCCTTGGCCAGTTTGATGAGGAAATGGCTGTGAAAGTTTTCTGCTGTGTAAGTAAATATATTTAATTGCATACCAGAATAAAGAATGTGCTGCGTTTGAATAAAAAGTAACTTGAGCGTAAACATTTCTTCGTGGAGTTCGGCTCTGTGAGGGTTTGTATCCTAAAGAGAGGTCACACATGCTTAGTTCCGTTTCTCTTTCAATAAAATACTTTGTACTTGACTTGAGTGGAATTTAGGCATAGGCTGGATGGTTAGCTTCTTATTATTACTTTCCTCTAGTGGAATTGAATGCCAAATCAAACTTGAGCATTGCTCTTCACATCAGATCCTGTGAAATACCTGCATATGTTGCAGCAGATAGAGAGAACTGCAAGATTTTGATCTTGTCCAAGAGTTGTGTTCTGGTGATAATGTCTTTGTGTAGGGGTTTCACATGTTTTGCTTTTAAAGAATAAGAAATTAATCTAGTTCCTATACATGCTAACTCAGCAACACTAATAATTTCTGCTACTGAAAATGTTGCTAACTCCCATCTGACTGCTCTACATTTTATGTCTATTATGTTAAAGCAAATATTAGATGGTAAAAAATAAAGTTTTTTTTAACAATAACAGACCAGCAAACATAAAATTTGCTATCCTCACCATTTGTTTGCATGAATTTGCTGCAAACTTATCCATTGTTATTGCCATTAAAAGTAGCAGGATTAAAATGTGGATGTATACTGGTACTGGCCTGAAAAAAAAAACAAACCAAAGAGGCAAATTTTAGTGGCCTAAATTTTGAATAGATATTGAATTCTTAGGCTAAATAGCTAGATTAATCCTGTATGATTCAAGAAGACAGTAAATAGAATGGAAAGCAATAATGGCAACATCTCAATTTCCAAGGGTGTTTCAGAGTGTTTACTTACTGAGACAATTACCTATCCTTCCAAAGAAAGGCAAGGCAGAAGTTCAAAATCTGAGTGCTACATGTGCCTCAGATGCATTTTGGCTCGTACTCAGCAGCTGTCCCAGTTGGTGGCAAAATTTGGAAAGGAGATTGTAGAGTGTATTTGGAAGGAACAAAATCTGTTTTCATCCAAAAGGAAATGAAAAGTATTATTTTATTTCTCATTCTTCTCAGCTCTGATAGGTCTTTGTATACAGATCTCTTTGTACTGCCATTTAAATTGGATTGACAGAGATAATCTCCTATTTTTTTTGTTCCTGAAAGAAAGAATGGTCCTTCTGCAGCCCAAATCCTCCTCAGATCTCTTAGGGTTGGGCGGCATTTCCCCATCAGAGGCATCCTGGTCAGAATTACCTTCCAATCCAACATTAGCAACAGATTGGCCTCATTTATGCCACTGCCCTTAATTTTCAATTGCATTCCTCTAGAATTCTCTTCCAAGTCCGTGTGCATGTGAGGCCACTGAAGAAATCCTAGAATTCCTTGGAGGGGTGGGCTGTCCTTCAGTCTGTCACACGAATGCCGGGCGCAGGTTTCTGTGGCTCCGGTTTGGGGTGAACGTGGGAAATGGGTGTAACTCTGAGCGGCTTAAAGCACGATGGCTGCCTCCAAAGTACATTAGTGTCAAAAATAATCAGGTGGATTTTTCTGGAGCCTGAGGAGTCTGAAAGATCATGTATTTAGGCTTGTATAAATGCATTTATTTGAGAGTTTCATCAGGAGACTGAATACAGGAGAGGGCAGTTCAAAGTGGGTCATTTTTATATCAATGCACCACAATATTCAGAAAGCTTGTTATTAGTCATAAAATATATTGTTGACTCATGCACTCCTACAGATATATGTTTAAGAGCACAATAATTTAGATATGTCAAGCTTTTTAACTCCTCTTTTCCAAGTGTATCTCCAGACAGGTTTCACTTGTGATTCCCTGTTATATTCTGCAGGGTTACTGACGTCAGTCAGAGAAAGGCTTTGAGTTTGTTAAAGGAAGATGCTTTTCACTAGTGCAAGACCATGTTTTTTGTTTTGTCTTTTTTTTCTGATTGTGGTTATACGCTAAATATTATTTGGTAATGACTTACGTAGGTGGTAAAGTCTGCCTTGCTTTTCTGCCTGGATTCAGCAGTCATATGCTGTGAGGTTTCCTCAGGACATCCATAGGAGTTTATATAAGATCATAGAATCATTTAGTTTGTAAAAGACCTTTAAGATTATCAAGTCCAGCCATCAACCCAGCACTGCCAAGTCTACCACTAAGCCATGTCCCGAAGTACCTCGTCTGCACATCTTTTAGATAAGTCCTGTAATGGTGACTCAACCTCTTCCCTCGTCCCTGATAATGCTTTCAGTGAAGAAGTCTTTCCTAATATCCAATCTAAACCACCTCTGTTGCAACTTCAGATCATTTCCTCATGTACTATTCCTTGTTTTTTGGAAGAAGAGACCAACACCCACACAATAAATTATCTAAAACATGGTATGGTTCATTGGCAAACTTTAAAAACAGGACAAGACTGGTTCAAGCCAAAGTGGATGTTGGCAGGTATTTCCTAAAAGGATTTAAATAAGCTTAGCTGTTCATTTATCACCAGCATCACAAACAGTGAGCAATTTTAGTTCTATGGGAAATCTTAGCTTTATAATTTATTTTCACCTCAGTGGGATGAATGTGATGTTTTCTTGGAATAGAAATTATGGTCTTTTTGTCAAAACTTAATACTTCAACAGTCAACAAATTGCCAATAATTGTTTACTACACATAAGAAATATCTCTTACAGCAATCTCTTAGTTGTAAATAAGCATTTATTTAGGGATTTAAAAAATGAAAGTTTTAAAAGAAAAAAATTAGAATTCAGTTTCACATTGGCAAAAATTGTCCATGACAGTTTCCTGGCTGCTTGACAGCAACTCGAGGCTTTGCATCCTACATAGGGCATGAGAGAAATATTAAGGAAAATGTATGACTACTTTATGCTGTTCTGGTGATACAAAGTATGTACAAACCTTCTTCAGTCTGCTCTTGTCTGCCCAAAAATCTTCCCCTTAGAAACTGAAATTTGTAAGAATTGGTCTGTGTGCATTCGAACAATTCAAGATAGATCCATGTGTTTCAATGATCTTTTAAGCATCAAAATCATCTCCATTTAGCAGAATCAACAGGGAGAAAGTAGTGGCAAAGAAGCATTATTTTGCAGTAAGTCTTCTGGGACCCAAACACTGGAATGTCTGAATACTATCTGCTGTGCTGTCACTAGAAAAATGGCTGCATGGTCGTGGTGCTCAGCCTTAGAGGAGCTGATTTTCTTCCTTCTTTTGCCTATTCCAGACTACCCTTCAAGCCCTGTCATTCCACCATATCTCAAAGGAAGAGCAGGCCGCTCTGAAAGTGTTTGTTTTGGGTTTTGTTAAACCAGATTGTTGCAGAAATGTGAAAGTGCAACCAGTCTTGCAGGCAGCCATGTTGGGAATGATCCCTTGATTCCAGGATGAAATTTCCGGCTATTATGAAACCTTCAATTTTCAGCCCATTTCCCAGGGCATTCACAGATTATGCAGGAAACAGTACAAGTGCTTATGCAAACAGAAAATTTCCAGCAGCTCTAATTTCAGAATACTTCACAGCCAATACTTTCTGGCAACATACAATTTGATACTTTAATCTCTATAGAGCTGGGGAAGCTACATAAGATTGTCCTTCTCTAAAAGCACTATTCTGTGTCAGTTTTTGTCCTCAGTGATTCAAAAACGGTCAGGTAAAAACCACTGAGTCACTGAAAGGTCTTGAATGACCCAACTGTGCAATTAAAACTCTTTTAGAAGGAAGTACTGCAGGGTGGGATTGCTATTTTCCTCATGAGTGGACCTGGAATACAGTGTCTCCATAGCTGTGGAGGTGGGTCGGAGGACAGAAGCAGATGTGTTTCTGGAAGGGTAGAATTAACAAGCAAGAGAAAGACAGACTATTTATGTGGATTGTGGAATAAGTAATATATGAGATGCAAGACACCAGGTTTCAGACAGGGCTTTCAAGCAGCATTGTATACAAAGGCATGAAATTTGATTTTGGCTGAACAAAAGCTTCTGCAACCAGGGGCCAAATAAATCTCCTTTGTGCACAATACTGTTATGAACTGAGTTGGCACCATTATAATAGACTTCACAGATTTAAAACCCATTTTTAAATTTGGTTATTAACATATTTAGGAAGCTGTCCTATTTCATATATTCTGCTATTGATCTTTACTTATCTGATAGGCTTTTCATATGATCTTTGGGATACTTTTCAAAACAGTTATTTCAGAATGACTAATATGTCCTGTTTGCATGCTTATAATTTCCTCCTTCTGTAATATTTTCTGTGAACATGTAGCAGTTTTCCTGTTAAGAGCTCTAAACTTGCACCATGTATTTCTAAAAACTAGAATTTTTATCTTAGGCCTTCTATCCCAAATATTGCTTATCTTAGGAGCCAAAGAAGCACGAAACCTGCAGTTTTGAAATGGAGTCTGACTGAAATGTCAAAAGAAAAATATCTATTTGCAAGACAGTAAGAGAAACATCTGAGATAAAATTTGCTAATTTTATCCTAGAACACTCTTCCAATCAAAGTGAATATTTGAGAATAGATCAGCTTTTGGGTACAACAGCATATGTGCCTGACTAAGAAAGTATTTCTGTTTCTTGTTATATATTTATCTGCTAAGTATTGAAAGGAGATAACTATCATCTCAGTATCTTCTATTACAGTGGGCTGTATTCAGTATTCCAACAATACAGAATTTCACATGAAGAAATTTCTTGCTAAGAAAAAAAAAAATCATTAAGACTTTGCTTTATCAATTCACTATTCACATATGCTTCTCAGAAGGAACTGCTAACTTAATATTTCTCTGGTCTTCTTTTTAGCAGTCACCTAATCCATGTTTGCCATGTGTGATTCGATGGAACCTATGATCCAAGTTTTCTTGTTAATGTAGTCATTAGGTTGATATAAGGGTGATAATAATTTAGTTTAAATATGGTAGCATGGTGGTTCTGTCACTTATGTAACAGTTGTGTATGAAGAACTTTCTATGGAAAGCTGTGCCTTCTGCTTCTGTTCCTCTTTAACTCCCTAAGTTCTAAAATACGGTATAATTTTTCTGGTTTTGAAAAAATGGTCCACTGAAAGAAAAACAGGTTTAGTAAATTCTCATGTCCTGAATTCTGAAGTGAAGACTCTTTAAAAAAAGTCTTCATTATTAGTGAGAAATTATTCTAAATTATTCAAAGTACTTGTGTACACCAATTACACCATAATTTAATTAATAATGAAAAAAATTAACAAAAAGCAATTGCTTTTATGCTCAATACCTCTATTAAAATTTTCATTATCTTTTCTGTTTTTCTTATTTGCAGGCTTATGATGAAGAAATGTACGGCAGCAAATATCAGTGGATTATTCCAGGGTGGTATGAAAATCTTTGGTGGGAATCTTGGATTAATTCCTCACAGTGTCTCAGTAAAAATCTTCTTGCAGCCATGGAAGGTTATATTGGAGTGGATTTTGAGCCTCTCAGCTCAAAAACGAATAAGACAATATCGGGAAGGGTTAGTATCTTTCCTCCATCTGTTTTATTATGCCATCAGTTCTCTCACTGATGTGTTAGCACAGTAAAACACCAAGCAGGGAGGTGAAGCTAAAGGTTTCTTTTACCAAGAGACAGTCATCACAGTTAGTTTCACCACTTTCCACTAGTTTGCACTTCTAAAATATTTGAAAATCAAATCTAATTCTCTGCAGGATAAGAGAGCAGTAAAGTCCCTTGCTTCAAATCTGCCCTCTTTCCCCTGTATGTACATTACAGGTAAATGTACATTAATGTTTGAACTGTAGTCTTCAGTATCATGTGCTGAGTCACATCAAGTTAAATACTTGAGCACAGAAACAGAAAACTCTTATATATAAACCTGTTCTGCAAATGGCCAGTTTGAATGGTGATTTGTGCCTCTCAGAACTAAGGGGCAGGAGGTGAGGCTTGTTTTAAGTATACAAATGTGTGATATTTCCATAAAGCACATAAGATTTTATCACAGAACAAATCCATTCAAACTGACCAATGAATGCCAATGATTTTGCTGCTTTTCATCTTTTTTTTTTTTTTTTTCCCTTCTGGCTTTCATGCCTTGCTGGGGGAGCTTGAAAGGCGANGAAAGGCGACTTTACTGAAGGGCAACTCATCATAGATAGCACACCATCCAGAACGTAGTGAACATGTACAATACACACAAATTGCCACTCAGAAATTCATGTTGAGCAAACAGTTGCTCAAGTAAAGGTTATTTGATTTGTGTTATCGTGTAAAGTGTAATCAGACCACTAATTTGCACGGATACAGACTTATTTTATGTTCTGTTATTATGTCTCACCAGTGTACAGTTTTGGTTGAACTGGAGCCTTTTGTACGAAAGTAAAATAAAGCAAGTCGTCATTTATACAGTGATGTAATGCTTTCAGTCTCTCTGTCTCCTAGTTCTCCTTCCCAATCTCACCAGCACTTTT
>VZTR01010900.1:282747-314623 GCA_013400775.1 Chaetops frenatus | reverse complement strand
CCCCAAAAAAACAACAAAACCCACAACTCCAGGAGCCACTTGGCAGCCTCAGGGAGCAGAGGACACTTCGAGGAGGGATGAGGAGCCACCTCCCAGTCAGCCACGGCACCTCCCGGTACCGGACACCGGGAGCCACAGCCAGGAGAGGGGATCACCGAAATGCCGGAGGCACGGCTGGGATGCGACCACACCAAAAGTCACCCTGGCTCTCGTTCCTCCCGTTTTCCCACCGCTCCCACCTCCTCAGAGGATGCTCCTGCTGCCTCCCAGCGCAGCCCTTTTGCCACACGGCTTTGTCACCTCTCTGCTGTCGCCGCTCCGAGGACGGACCCATCTCCCCCTGCTCCGATTCCCGCAGCCCAGGATCGCATCCCGCTCCTTCCCTGCGTTATTTCGGAGCGGTTTGAGCTCTTGCTGGAGATATTTTTAGGAGATAAGGCGGCTGCCAGCTCTCCCGGGAACCCTTCTGTCCCCGAGTCATCGCTCTCGGAGCACTCGGCTCAAACTGTGCGGAAACAGCGCGGAGAAATTGCTTTTCCGAAATCCAGCAACCTCCTCCCGCTGGGGGAGGAATGGGAAACTTTCACAAAAGCCAAGCTTGGCTTTTCTGCTGGGTCTGTGGTTCAGGAGATGCAATTTAAACCTGGGTTTAGGTTCACTTTTATACCATCCGTGAGAAACCAGGAAAAAAGGGTTAAATCTCCACTCGTTTTTTCACTTTACTACTCCCCAAGGGGGACTTAATGAAAATAATTCCATTTTGCTCTGTCTGCTGGCTTCAGAGATCCCTCAATGCCCCTTCCTGATCCTCACCAAGCCATATTTGTCCCCACATTTCAGGGGACACCCCAAACAGCTGGCAGGAGGCTCTGGGAGGAGAGGAGCACCCTCAGCACCCTGGAGGTGTCGGGGCTGTCCCTGCGTCCCCATCAGCAGCAGGTCCCAGCTCTGCTTTGGCTCTTTTGTGCTGAAATGATGGCAGAGAATTGTGAAGGAATAAACTGGATTTTTTCCAGACTCGTGGCCTTTTGCTTGGAGAAATATTGTGATTCAAAATCCGAAAAATGAGCAGTTTAACGTTCAAAAAAAATTAAAAGGAAAAAAAAAAAAAAGAAGAGGGCTCGGGAAGGATGGCCAAGAATAACCCTTTCTCCTCATCATCCCCTCGTGCTGCCCCGTGCAATGCCCTGTGAATTTGCTGAGGAGGAGCTGAGGGTGGGAACAAAGGCACCTGGAGCAGTTTCCTGATGGAGCCAAATACCGAAGTATTTTACCTCAGGTTGTCCAGGTGTGGGTTGGACCTACACGGGTTTCACCATCCAGGGACTCTCTGGAATGCAGAGGTGGAACTTCCCCCCTGCCACAGTCCCCACGACCTGCAAGGACACTGCTGTGCAGCTGATGCTTCCAAAATATCCAGGGCAGTTCAAATCAGCCAAAAGGACCAACAGACCCAAACTGTGGGGGAGGCAAAGGAGTCCAGACAAGGCAGGTCCCACCAGGCCTGAAATCTGTGTTTTCATCAACGTGACATTCCTGACTAAACACATTTTCCTGCTGGCTTTGACTGGGGTCTGTCCCACAAAGATCTCCAGAATAGCAGCCCTGTGGTCCCAAGTGCCTCTGGACACAGCAGCACTGACAGATGGGATTCCCCTTCTTTTGGGGCATCCCATCCCAATCCCATCCCCACCCCAATCCCCACCCCATTATCCCAATCCCATCCTCCACAGCACTTCCCCGCTTTCTGCCTGGCAATGATTTGCTGGAGTAGCTGTGGCTGCTCCTCAGAGGAGACAAAAGCACTTAACCGAGCGCTAATTAGGGTACTTAATTACTCCCAAACTCGCTCAGGCCCTGCTGAACTCCACCTGCCATTTCATGGACACACAAACTTCAGCTGCACTTGGCCTCAGCAGCCCCGGGTTCCCTCCAGCTCTTGTGGGCTTGAACCTTCTAATTCCAGGCCTTAAATCCAAGTAAATGTCTCTTCTCTACATCAAAATTCCTCACACAATACGTTCTGCTAAAACAGCTCGCTCCAGATAGAAACCACCTGGAAAATCAAACGAGCTCTGGTAGAGCTGGGATGTTCCCGACTCCAAACACAGCTCTCAACCCCCATCCTTGCCCTTCTTTCACCCTGCCTGGGACTTGGAAACCACCAGGAAAGACCCAGCTGGGACTATTTGAATATTTTTAATTGATTTTACACAACCTGAAGCGTTGCAACCACCGCAGTGCTTTGTATTTGTGTTTGTTATTTGTATTTAGGAGCTTTTAAAACAACTGACAGCCACTAAATATGCTCATTATTAGCAACTCAAATATTTAACAGGCTGCTGCTGCTGTGTAATTAATTCATCCTTCCCTTCCCAGCTTTCTCTCTCCTGCGGGTGCAGAAACATCCCCCACACTCCAGCAAATCCAAACAAGCACCATCAGGGAGGGAAGGGATTGGAAGGGACTTTAGGGATCATCCCAATCCACCCCCTGCCCTGGGCAGGGACAGCTCCCACTGTCCCAGGCTGCTCCAAGCCCCAGTGTCCAGCCTGGCCTTGGGCACTGCCAGGGATCCAGGGGCAGCCACAGCTGCTCTGGGCACCCTGTGCCAGGGCCTGCCCACCCTCCCAGGGAACAATTCCTGCCCAAAATCCCATCTGAACTGCCCCAATGTCATTCTGAGGCCATTAATTCTGGCACAAATGATGTGTAAAGATAGGTTTTTTTGCAGCTTTGTCTGCACAGCAAAAGGACAGGATGACCCTGGCACCAGCCCACTGCCACTGCTTCGTTTCTGACCTTCCCTACCCTGAGCTCTCCCTCCCAGCCATCCCATCCCATCCCATCCCATCCCATCCCATCCACCGAAATTCTGCTCTGGGGCCCACAGAGATTGCATAGCCAGGCCCGGGTTTGCAGGAGCAGGAGGGAAGCAGAGCAGAAGCAGCCCCGAGGTTCATTAGTGCAGTGAGAGCAAACGCCAGCAGGACTTTCCTTGCTGGGAATTAATTACATTTCAGGGATTGTTTCCCTTTCCTAAATGCTGACACCCACAATGGGAAGGTCTGACTTGTCTCAGGGGCCTTTGTCAGTCTATTTTCTTTCTTGTACCAATCAAATGGGATTTGTTTTAAATATCTCCTAAACCGAGCTGGCACAGGGACTTGAAAAGCTCCTGCTGGTAACCAGGGCATGCTGAGCACCACCAGCAGGTCAGAAAGCTCCTCTGTGCTGCAGACCTGAGGGCACAGCCTCTCCACAAATGCTGCAGGATCCATGGAATTCGAGGCAAAATATGATTTCATAGAGAAATAATACCCATGGGGTGGTCTCCAGCCTCGTTCCAGTGCAGGTTGTGGAGAAGAGCTGCTGAGTGAGAAACTCAGCTCCCAAATCCAGCATCAGTCCTGCCCTAGTGGCACTCAAAGCTCAGAGCACTTTGATTTCAGCCCCTCTGACTTTGGTTGTTTTCCCCTAATGAAGTTATTTCCAGCGAATGCTCTTGCTGCGAGTCCAGCTCAGGTTCACTGGAGTTAAAATTAGCTCCATTTATTTCTTGCTAAGGTGTGACCCAGCAGGACAAGGACCAGACAGCAACTGGGATTTACAACGTGGTTTTACATCTTCCAATCTCCCTTGCTCCTACTGCCTTGTATTCCCAGAAATTCCTACTCATGGGAGCACAACTGATCCCATTTTCCCTGTGCAGAGGTGAACTGCAGAGAACCACACAGAAATGAAGACCTGTCCTGCAATGAACCTCAACAGCTCCAAGCACAGGCTCCTGTTTTTGCTTCTAAAGGTCTCTGTTCCAGATCAGTCAGATGATATTTGCAACAAAGTCTCAGGGAGTCCAACACGGGGAAAGAGGGAGAAGAAATCCCAGGGAAAGGCAGGGGCAGAGCTCCAGGGGGTGATGGAGGAACAGAGGCCCTGGGTAACCCCTCCCTGCTTTAGCAGCACTGCAGTTACAATCCCTGACACTGAATTATTAAATTCTCCTGCTCTGACCCATTCCTGCACAGGTTACAGGGATGCAGATCCAGCAGGATCAGGACCCTCAGGCACCCAAGCAGGGCGGGGGAAGCTGAGGACTGAAATTCAAGGAAAAGCCTCTGGGTGCTGTAGGTTTGATCATAATGACCTTTATTGGAGACAGGTGGGGTCATTTATTATACAGAAGTAACATCACATCATTCTCTTCCCATTTAATTCCTTTTAGTCTCCTTATAAATCTGTAGCAAAAGTGCACTTTGAACAGTTTTTCATCTATAGTATATATCTTTCAATATTATCTCTCAGTCAGGTATTTTATTTGTAAAAAGGTATCACCAGATATACAAAATACATGTCTAGTGTACTACATTACTTTTTGTATTTATTGTTTAGATTATTTTAAACTCAGTGCCTTTTTTTTTTCTTTTCATTTTTTGCAAGACTCAGTGATGACAGTCTTCTGGTGGCATCACCAGGAGAGGACTCACAGCTTGAGTGTGGAGAAGGGGAGAAGACTCTTAGCCAGGAACAATTGTCACACAACAGGAACAAGATGACAACAACGTTTGCTGCTGTTGAATGTGTCTCTTAAAATGACAGTACTCTGTATAATAAAAAATAATTAAAAAACCCAATGTCCATTATTTTATCTTCTGGAAGAGACGTGCCAGGAGAATGGAAGCTGTACCCGGCTGGAATACAATGGCAATGGTTCATTTGCATTTCCAAGGCAGGAGTTAATTGCTAAACATCACCTTTGTGGTCATGAGAGGAAGGAACAGACACAGGCAGCACGAGGAACTGGGAAATGCTGCTTTCCTGAGGACAGTGTTTTGGTAAAATACTGAATACCCCGCACAAGCCAGAGAATTGCATAAGTTAAAGATCCTCAGGGACAACAAGCACTGGGGACAGATGAGGGGCTGTGCTGGGGACAGCCACACTGAGGACACACAGCTCAGGGACCCAGCAGAACACTCATTCCCACTGGGAGGCTGGAGCCAGCTGTGACAGCCTTTGGCACAGCAACAGGACTTCTCCAAAAGAAACTTGCACAAGATTTTCTGAGGTTTCTCACCAGCTTCCTTTTAAGTCTTTTCTGCCTGGTTATCCTTGGGATTATAATACATACACATAACAGATAATAATTGCTTCAGTTCAGTCTTCAAAAGACCAACAATTTCCCCTGGGAAGCAAGGCCTAGAGAGGTAACACAATCAGAAGCATTTTAGGGGGTGTTATGATTCCCAGATGGAGACAAACATCACCACCAACGACTGGAACACTGACCAGGTAATGGCTGGTGGATTTTCCTTCTCACCTGTTCATTACCTTGAAGACTCAGAACTCCTGGATTAGTTCCCTAAATTCCCCTTCCCTTGGTTAGCCCTTCCCCAATTAGTGCTGTTTCTGTGGATTAGCATAGATTCAAAATGCAACTTGCATCAGTTTGCTTGGAATTGAGTGAAATGTGGAACAGATCCTGCTTCAGAATGAGGGCACTTTTGGTTTATGCAACAGCTCCAAGAAAGGCTGGAATTCCCAACTTTCCTACAGCAGAGATGGTCTTGGACAGGTCAGGGCTGCTCTGCTCCCCTGGAACCTGCAGCAACGGGGGCTGGAGGCAAAACTGCTGCTTCCAGAGGAAAATGCACAGCAGGAGAGGCTGGATATGGAGACAGTTCTCTACCTTCTGCAGGAGAAACACAACAGCACAAAGAAGAGCACAAACAGAAGCAGTGCTGTTAGTGTTCTCTAAACCCAAGAGGATGTAGAACGGGGAGGTTTACAATGCTGCAGAGAGAGGGGTTTGTCTGCTTTTTCTTTATAAAAATTACAGACTTGACATTTCCAATATGTCTTAGCTTTGTACTGCTTCTCAAGTCTGAGTCACCAAAAATATCCAGCAACCAGCTGCTGCTCATATCCTAAAATATGCCTTCAGCTGACACTGAATATTGAAATCGTTCTGCTAAAATACAGAAAAACGATGGCAGAAACCAAGGTATAGCCTCAGGCCAACTTCAAATGGTAAAAATTCTACTAAAATGCTACTTTGAAATCTCTTCTTGAGTTCACAAACAAATAAGCAGCCAGGTTTCAAGTAGAGGTAACACAGATTTTGGAAGATAGCATGTTTAAAAAAAAAAAAAAAAAAAAAAAAGCCCAGAAAGAAAACTGGAACAAAAGCTCTTCTTGTTACAGCAGTTCAGCACTAATCCTCCAAAAAGGGCAGGGAGGGAGCTCCCTCCTCCCCCCAGATGTGTCCTGGTCCTACAGCAACACTGGGGAACTGCTCTGCTGGCACAAACAAGTTCCACTCGGACAAAGCTTGATCCCTTTTTCCTTGTGTCCATTCTTTGTGTCTCTTGTCTCAGTCCCTGGACTGGTAGAAGAGGATGTATCCAGATTCAGAGTTTTTGGAAATGTCTGATGTTAACCCATAGAATTCTTCAATGGCCTGGGCATCAATTTTCTGGAAATGAAGGGAAGTTTTAATTAGCTTCAATCACAACAGCACCCTGAAAGCCTTTTCCCAGATTAACCACTATTCCCTGTTCTTGGAGGTGATCTGGAAAGCCAAGCAGTGACACTTTAACATCATTCAATCCAACAAAACTTTTTTTCCCACTTAATAACTTATTGACTATTGAAAAATCAGGAAATCACAATGAAATAATAAACTTCTCAGAAGGGGTGCACTCTTAAGCTGGACTACAAAACAAGTGATCCATGAAAATGGATCCTTAAAGGACTACATGACATCTTTGTATTTGCTTTTTTCAGACAGGTGGTACCTCGCCTGAGTATTTTATAATTAAATTATTTTCTAATTAAAGGAAAAGTAGCCACTAATGAAGCAAGAAGGTTTTTGTACAGCTGCAAGTACATGCTGTGTAGATTGAAAATTCAGCTAAAATAACTCCAGATTTCAAAGTTTTTGTGACTCTTTAAAGGAGAGGAGTCCTGCAAGTGTTTCATGACTTCTGTGGGTCTCATCTAATTATGAACTTTGGTCATAAGAGAGCTCTCCTACCTGGCAAAGCCTTCTGGAATATTATCACAAGGTTTGTGTCTTTAGAAAAAATTATCATTTTCTGTATTAATAGAATTAAAATCCGCTTATAGTTCAAGTGTGACCTATGTGCAGAAAAGCTGCTTTGCTCTCATTCTCCAACCAGCACCCAGAGGGCATTTTAAAGGGTTTTTGAAGATGCAGGTTCCACATGCCCTGATCCAGCTGCTGAGCACAACTGGCTTCCCATCAGTGAGCTGGATCCTGCAGCCCAGAGACTGGAATAAAACATTCCCAGGGACCTGTGCTGCTCAGCACAACACTGGGATGGAGTTTTTTAATCCTTTAGGACTCTGGATCCACAGAAATGACAGGCAGAGGAGGAGATGAGCCTCAAATTTCCTTTTATTCCCAAGGAATAAAGTTGAGGAAGAAATGTTCTAAACGAAAGAATCTCTGGGCTGCTCAGGAGGAGCAGAGCCCAACCTCTGATTACACCTTAAAGGAAAGGGACCCTGCTCTGCCTCCAGCAGGAGCCTCCTCAGCTGCAGAACCCCTTTGGAGAATGTGAAATCTCTGCTCACTGTCCAGATTTTGGCATCACCACCAGCTCAGCAGCACTGGCTTCTCCATGTGGCACTGCCAAAAAACAGTGAGTTGGGAGCAGCCTTTTCCCAGCACAAAAAACCCCTGCAGAAATTCTCTCTTGAAAAGTTTTCTTAAACACCTTCTGTTAAAAAAAAATAGAGAGGGGAAAAAATCCCCCCAGACAGATGTTTTGTCTCTTCTCCATTCAAGGAGTGAGGGGAAGCTGCAATCCCCTGCTGGGGTTGGTGCATTTTCACACCATTTATTAACATAACGTTACTCCAGACTGTTAGAGGCACATTTTAACAGAAATATAGTGAAAGAACACTCCCCAGCTCCTGCAATATATTTAGCAGACAAGTCAAACATGTTTTATTTTAAGTGCCAACTCACTTGCCATGCAATCAAGCCTATTTCCACTACTCATTCTGAATGCAACTCAAACATTTGATCCACATTAATTCATCCCTCAGATATTTTTAGATTCAGCACAGCAAAACTGGCTTCCTTCTTTAATTTCACTATCCACAGAAAAGAGAGTGGAACTGAAAGGGGATTATATAGATTCTATTCTTCCCATTCTTATTGATCAGATACAGTTTTACCCAGTTGTAGCTTTAGGGTAACAACCAGTGGATGGTTTCACAATCACTTTCAGGATTCTGCAGCCTCACCTGGCATTAAAAATGATGTTTCTTATTAACTGAGCTTAAACATCCTTTGCTCATTTCCAGACATCTGTTCTGGTTCTCCAAACCAAATCCAACTCTGGAATGCCATTCCCAGCATTCAAATCTCTGAGCTGTTTTTTAAGCAAAGCCATTCTCTGCCTGCCCTCAGTGTGGAGAGCTCCATGGGTGGATGTTTCCAGGTAAGCCCTGGCACTGGGATGCATCCCCTGGCTGCTCTGGTGACAAATGTCAAATTCTAATTAGACAGAGATCATTGGCTCAGGTTTCTTAATTAATTTTGCTTGGCTCAGGACCCCCCTTAGACTGATCTGCCCCCTGCATTTGCTGCTTTCCCACATGTGCTGCAGGATGTTTGCTGATCATCAATCTCCAATTTAATTGAGAGCTGGCCCTCCCATGAAATCCTAACAGACAAATAAATCTGCCTTCCCCACTGCTGACATTTAGTGGGTAATGAGGACAAACTCCTTCCTATTTTCAGTTTGGAGCTGTTCATTCACATCATTTGCCAAAATTGCCATAAAGCTTTTTTGTGTTTTGGGGAAAAAGCCTTTTCCTGGGATTTCAGCTGTAATATCTGTGAACAAGAGCTTTGCAATCACCTTTCAAGTCTGTTTTTTAGCCACACCTAGAATGTTAACCCTCCAAAGAGGTTGGCTTTTATAGCATTTTAAATAAATTCTATAAAAGAAGATGAACTTGAAATAAAAAAGCAAGCCACGATTAAAGACAGAAAAGCAACATAAAGGAAAAAAATGTGGGTTTTTTCCAGAAATGACAGCTCCTTGGATTTACTGCCCAATAACAGCATTTATTTAAAGGCCATTTTTAGCACATCTATAAAAAGTGTCCGCAGTGTTTGCAGATGAACAGAAATTTGGTTTTGTCCTAAAAGTGAAGATACAACATAAAAGTGACTGATAGAAGACAAGCACAGAATAAGAGGATGGTTATTTTACATCTTTTCAAGTGTGAAGTTCATCTCCTGGATGGAAAAGACAGAGAATGCTTGCATTTTAAAATACTGAGGTGAACACTACTTGAAAATTAGGTGACAATTCTGTACTTGCCCCGTGACAGAAACAGAGGAAAATGACCCCAAAAATATAAAAATGGGAGACAAGGAACTGCTGAGATCACACAAACACTGGGAAGCCACCCCTGATGCTCAAAGCTATGCAAAGATTGAAAAAAATTAAAAATGGGGGAATGTCCTACATTTTTATTTCAACAAAAGCAGGGATTCTGCTATTTAGACACTTAATCAGGCCTTGACCATGGGATCTCTGAGACAAACAAAGCACTTTCATCTTTACAAAAAGCAGCTCTGCTGTGGCATATCCTGTTTGATATTTGCTTAATAATTATGTGAAATCCATGGATGTATAAAGATTGTGAATACCAGCCTTTACAGATATGTTGGCAGAAAAGGAAAAATTTGCTTGAGCTGTTTCGACATCATCACTAAAAATAATTCTTTTCTACAATTTGTTGGTGAAAACTGACCAAAAAAAAGTGGGAAGCTCTTAATTGCAGCAATGAAATGTAAGTTAGCAAGGGAAAGGAGCCTGAAAATGGGCTGAAATCAGAGTTTTTGGGTGTTCTGATGTTCCTTACCCACCTCTACAATGTCATCATCAAACAGCAACCAGAAGCCGTGGCTCTTCACGATGGTGATGTAATGCCCACGGTTTGGGCCACTGCAGGAAAAAGGATGGAAAAGTTATTTTCCAGGAGCCATTTTCCTCCCAGGATCATCCCTGGCTGTCCCAGCTTCACTTCCCAGCTTTTCCCATAACACTGGTTTTTAGATTTTTACCAAATTGCTTCCATTAAAATGTTGCTCTTGGCTACTTGAAAATACAAAATATTCAAAACACACGATGTAATAAATGTTTCGTATCATCATTCATAGATTTTAAAGCCAAAATTAAAATCAGTTCTCTCAATCCCTGTTCTGTTGCATTCATCACAGCTGAGTATTTTGACCACTGTGAAGTTTTGAATTAAATCAGCTCTGAAATATTTTATTTCACAACAGGAATTCCTTTAGTTCTCAGTGTGGTTTAACCTGATCACAGCCAGACCTTCTGAGTGCTCCTCCCACTTTTCTGGTGGAAATTTCCAGTCCACAGAATGGAATTCTTGTGTTTAAGGCAACTAAATAAAACTAAACTTAAATTTAAATTTAAATTTAAACTAATAAAGTAAAACACTAAGTGCAGAACATTTCAAACAATTTCTGAGAACTCAAAATATTTTTAAAAATCTCATTTATCTCAAGCCTTCGGTAAGTTCCCCGTAAGAATTGAGAACAGGTGAGTTACAGGAATTGTAAAAGTCCCACATAGGATAAAAGGTTTGAGAAGAAAAAGCAAAACCATTTAATAATCTGAAATATTAATCACCGTTATCCAAACATGTCAGTGTAGGCACTGGTATGGCAAATTAAAAACTACCCAAGAAAATTTATTGGATGAGATCCTAAAATGGTGAAAATTAAATAAACACTGTAACTGCACCACAATAAAAATCTCACAGAATTATATGAAGTTTTTTTTTTACTAAATCTATGCACTATTAGCATTTTTCTCCTCACAAAGATATTTCAAAACATTTATGTGCTGTAATAATTGATACTTTAAAACTCCCACTTCCTGAAGGCAGTTAGAAATATTTATTCTCTGTTATGAGGGCTTTTTTTTCCTAAAATGCTTCAAAACTTTTCCTCTTTGCTTTTAAAACCAGAACTGAAGCTGGTAAAACTAAAATTTATTGAAGAAAATAAAGATATTTTAAAAACCCAGCAGTGCACAGTTTATTCCACATGATGGCACCAGCTTCTAAAGAAACTTCAAAGGTTTAGGCAGCAGCAAGATGAAAAACATAATTTAATATTATTTTAGTAGGTGTTTTTCCAAGATTTCTTTTTCTTCCATTTAGATTTCCTGGAAATCAGGCTGAGGGATGGGGGGTTTTATGTTGTTTTGGGGTTTAAAAAAAGAACTTTGTCTGATGTGCCACTGTGCTGCTAAAGTGACAAATCCTAGCCTGTAAAGTAAAATTTGAAAGAGTAAAAATTGGAAAGTAAAATTTAAAACAGTAAAAATTGGAAACTAAAAATTTAAAATGGTAAAAATTGGAAAGTAAAAATTAAAAACAGTAAAAATTGGAAAGTAAAAATTAAAAACAGTAAAAAAGATAGTAAAAAAGACAGAAAATTCTTTGAAAAAAATCAAAATCCTTCCACCCGACGAGCTCCAAACGCTCCTGCATTGCCCAGCAGTGTGATGGAACAGCTCAGGGCCGAGAGATCCCCCCAGAAGCCCAAGGACAAGCAGGGAATGTGCAGCAGTACCTGCCACAGTGAACCACCACGGCCACCAGGTCGTACATCCTGTCGGGGTTGGTGGCATCTCCCGAGGTGTTGAAGAGCCGCAGCTCCAGGGGAAACACCACCCTGTAGGAGAGCTTGGTGTAACGGTGCAGCTGGTCCATGTACTTGAACCTCTTCAAGTGCAGGGCCAGGATCATGGGCAGCTTCTTCACCCTCATTCTGGAGCACAAAAAAAGATGTGAAATAAAGATCAAGGCTAGAAAATCACCCCACGGTGAAGTTTTGTATGAGAATGGCTTTGTTATGTGTAAGTGTCGTTGTGTGTAAAGAGCCAAAATATTGGTAAAATGTTTAAAATGCTGGGTTTTCTCATTTAGAGAGTACAGGCAGTATTTATTTCAATTTATTAACAGCACAACTGATATCGGAATGGGGGACAAGATTAATTTTTCACTGATCAATGGGAAGAAAGAGCTGGAATTAATCTGTGTTGTTGCTCTGTGACCAAGTCTGAGGGGAGAAATAAGATTTTTTTTGTACCCAGTGCTCCAAGACAAAGCAGAAGGGAAGTTTTCCAGTGGCTTTAAGCTGATTAATGATAACTGGGGAAAACGTGGATGTCTGGAAGCACCAGATAGAAACTCTTCTGGGAGAAAGACAGAATTAATCTCCTCATGGTCAGGCTGCCATGAAGTTACTTGGTCTCTCCACTTCCCCTTCACCCAACACAGACCTGGACAATCTTACCTTTTCTTTTTCCTGAACTCACCAGGTGGATTTGCTCACAAATTTTAAGAGAACATCTCCCTCAGCCTGAATATCTGGCCCTTACCTCTTCTGAGCCTCCTGTTTGCTGCGGCACTGCTCACAATAGTATTTGTATTCACTGCAGAGAGTTTCAGTGTTACTAAATCCCCTGTGGAAATCAGAGAGTGGCATAAGCAGGGACATTCCAGAGCACCCAGGTAAAAGCTCATGCTGATAATGCTGGAAAAAAACCCCCAAACAACACACAGAGGACGAAGCTCCTTTTATTGATGTCACTCCCAGATCTATTTGAGGTGTATTTGTCTCATTCCTGCGATGCAGCATCAATGTTCAGCTGGAAAAATCTGGAATTTACACCCTCAAGTATCAACTGCCTGTTTTCTGGCTAATAAATGTAATAAACAGCAATAAGGTGATTGAGTTTTGTTTCCATTTGTAGCCATTTCATGTCTTTTTTTAGTGGCAGAAATTAAATGTTCACCTCTACAGCCATTAAGTAGCAAAGTCTGGATGATCCTTCAGCTCCCGGCAATTAGAGATCCATTATCAGCTATTAAATAGCCAGATGCTGTATGCAAATTAAATATCCAAGCAGCTGATGAGCCTGGGATCCAGCAGACAAACACAGAGAGCAAATGTCTATGAGGAAAAACCAAACTGACCCTGAGCACCAGGGCCAGGCAACTGAAACTCAATAAAAATATTAAAATAATCAAGAATTTGTTGTGAAACCAAACACTGCATGTTTATTTTTGATAAAGTTTGACTGTGTGATGTAACAAATTCAAATCCCCATAAAAGAAAGTGAAAATCAATCTCAGCCACCACTAGTATTTATTAACTACTAAAAGCCACTAAGAAACCTTCCAAAAATCACAATATTTTACCACATATCAAAGCCTACAACTGTTGCATGAGAAAATAACTAATCCAAGCTCTTTGCTTCTGATCAGGGCAGGTATTTTTTCCATTCCCAAAGAATTCTGTTTACCTTAGACAATGTGTAATTGATGTATTTTGTTCCACATCAACCGAGAGGTCCAGAAAGTCCTCGTCTTTGCTACTAACCTTGAAGAAAAAATAATAAGAGATATTTGGTAACATTTTAGAGCTGGTGGATTTCTTTAAACCATTTCTGGAATGGTGCAAGTTGATTAAAAATAAATGTACATGCACACACAGAGGCCTTTTCTTGAGGGAAACTAAAAGTGATTAAATAATCTGATGTGGTGTTAAAATCTGAAGAGGAGCAATCAAAAAAAAAGTAACAACAACAAAACAAAACCAAAAACCCATGGAGAAAAGCAGAAAACCCCAAACCCTTTCTCATGAAACATCTCTCCCCCTTGAGACCTCAAGGCACATCTGATTATTTCCCTGGCAAACCCAAGATTTAACCACTCAGAGCTCTCACTGGAGAAGCTTTAACCACATTCCATTTTCTCTGCAGCCTGATGCAGCTTTCTGCTGCATTTCAGGGTGTAGCAGTCAATACTCAGAGGCAAGGCAGAAACAGGCAGATGGCTCCTCAATTAAATGGGTTAGCAGGGAGGAAAACCATCTTTCCATTTGTGGAACAGTCCCATTTCATTGCAAAATCCTTGAGACAGAATCCTATTAATGTCATTTTTAGAGCTTTTCCTCACCACATAGCCATAACTTGAGATTTTAAATGCCAAGAACAGTCTTTTCTGTTGTAATCACTTCTCTCCCCATCTGGGTTTTCATTTTTTTTTTTTTTTAGCACTATTAAATCAGAGCATATGACTAACTACAAATCCCTGGTCTGAAGGTGGTGTGGTTCTAATTCTAGATTCCGTGGCTGGTTTTTTGTTCTCAAATAGAGTGGCCAAGGACCAGCACCAAGCAGAGAATTCCAGTTCAAGCACCTCAGTTCATCCCAGAGTTAAATTAAGAGCAGCTCTCATGTAGAAACACAACAAAAACTCTCAATCACTGACACAGGGAATAACATGGAGACAAAAAGGCAGCTTGGATCAGCCAGGTACAGCTGCCTCGATGGAAACAGGGAGGAGGAACAGGGAAAACACTGGGCTTTTTCTGGCCAACATACCTTAATGAGCATTGCTTTGAACATAGAGTCCTAAAATAGGCTATGCTCCATATTTTAACAGAGACAGTGCAATTTCATCTACCCTAATGAATGAGAAAGGGTGCTCAGTGTGAGGGAAACCAATCCAGGAGCTGGGAGAAAGCTAAGAGGTGTGGGTTGGTGGTGCACGTACAGCCTCACAGTTAAGACATCTGGTTTCATTGGTTAGTGTTCCTTGGAAGATTTCATGGACCCACGTCAGATCAGGCTTGTCTCCTTCTTCACTCTCAATGCTGCCATTCTGGAGCTTCCCATTCTGCTTCTCCTGCTTTTTCTCCTCTTGCAGTAAGTCAGCAATAGTGTTCAGTAGGTAGTTTAGGAATTCGTGTGCATCCTGCTGCATGTAATTATCAAATAATTCTGCAAAGGAAGAGAGGGAGGAGAATGAACAGCTTCAGACAATTCCCAACACCAGGTCACTGTGGGTTTTTCCCCTCCCTCCTCTCCCCTGTCACACAGCTCTGGTGACAATGGTAAGTTTGGGGAGAATTGCATTTTGTTGTTCTCTCAATGGTTATCCTCAGGTTGCAAGAAACAAACAGCTGAAAAATACCATGAAGGAAACTTAGTTTGGGCACTTCTCAGATCTGAAGAAAATCATGATTGGTTTGGGAGTTTTTTGTAGTTTTTTTTTCTTCTTTTCTTTGGAGAAAGAGAGAAATAAAGAAATTCAGATGTGCTGCATTGGGCCACTAGTTCATTAAAAGTCCAGCACCAAGGGGCAAAAATCCCCTACTGGAACTTTGTTATCTTTTCAAGTTCAAGCAGAGAGGATAAATCAACAGCCAGAACTTTTCCTCACCAAACAGCCCTGGGAAATAGCCACTGGTTCTGATCCTAAGGAATTTATCCTACCACAAATGCAAGAGAACAGGCTATGAGTGGCTGAGTCTCCTCTGAGCGTTCATGAGAGCCTGGAGCAATGACCTGGAGCGTGCTCTGCTCCTCTAGGGAATACAATGCCAGTAGGGAATATGCTCTGGACATGTGCAAGTCCAGAAACACAGACACTGAAATAAGGACAAGCACAGAAGTGGTGAACTTCACAGGTGGTGAACTTCACACCACAAAACCCTTCAAGAAACCTGTTAAAACTGGACAATTTATACATCAAAAGAAATCCGAACGTAACATTTTAAAACCACATTAAAAAATCATTTATCCATTTACCATTTTCTTTCCTCAAGCGGGAAATAAATTTCTTGGGTGGGATGACTCCCACCTTCTTCTTTTGTGTGGCAATACTGTTGAAGAGATCAGAGAGGCAGGTCAGGAGGCTTTCCTTCTTTCGAGGCTGCACCTTGTATGCCAAAACTTTTTCCCGAAATGGCCGACAAAAATAAAGTGCCTGTAAGACCGAGTTGCAGTAGCAGGTATTGCCAAACTGGTAAAAAAACAGAACAGAGGGAAAACAAAGAGGCTCGGATTAGGGCTGTCAAAAAGGAATGACAGGAAGAGAGCTCATGAAGAATGTCACACAATCAAACTGGAGGAGTGACCTAGCACAGCTCAGTTACTGGGGAGTACTGGTTGGAATGGGGGGAAAGGCTGAGCCTTGCGACAGCAAGGGAAGGGAGAGGAGGCAACACTCACAGGATACTGGGAATACATGGAAAAAGTAATTAAGGGTTCAGCACAGAATCAACATTTCTGGAGACACAGCACTACTCATCCTGAGAAGGGAGAGCCTGCTGGGGAGAGGCACCAAGGATACACTAAATAAATAAATAAATAAAATATATCACAGAATATTCTGAGTTGAAAGGGACCCCCGAGGATCACTGAGTCCAATTCTTAAGTGAACAGACCATGCAGGCATCAAACCCACAGCCTTGGTATTATCAGCACCCTGCTCTGACCAACTGAGCCAATCCTAGTGGCAAAACAGATTATAAATGAATGAAATCCCTATTTCCTGCTCCTAATGGAATGTTTTGAGCTGCACATGATGCAGGGCCATGCACAGAGCTGCTGGTTTGCATCTGGCCTGTGTGAAGGCAGTGTCAGGGCACAGATAAGGCCCTGCAGGGGCTGCTCCCCATGGCTGAGCAAGGAGGGACACCAGGATATCACTTATCACCCCCAGCAGCACAGCACAGCTTCCCAGCTGCTGCTCTGCCATTGACTGTGCTGTTCCTTCAAAAAACTGAAACAAATTCTGGGTTTGCCACACCACAGATATTCTGGTAATGAGGTTCTGCACTGCAAGAGCAACATATTTTGAATAAACCAAAAAAGCATAAAAATCTGCCTACAGGACAGAGACTCTGTCAAGTGGTGCTCAGAGACATGGCCACTGTTCACCCAAATTTGGTGTGATTACTGCAGCAGAACAGTTTCAAGCTAATGAGCCCTTGGACTGAAACAGAAAATTAAGAGCTTAACTCATACAGCTGAAAAGGTCACAGATTATAGCTACAGTAACACTGATTAACACCATATACAAACAATAGGGAACAACAGTTAAAACTTACTGACACGAGGAAAATAAATATGGAAGCTAAACAAACACATGAATTAGGAGAATCACTCACATGCTTGTTAGTGACCTAGAAAGACAAAGAAGCATCAAGCTAAATAAATCTGCACACAACACAAAATAGGCATGCTAAGTTGGAAGGCTTATTTGAAGATAGGAGCTTCTTAAAATGAAAACTGAGATGAAATTCTGGAATGACACCATTGTTCCATCTCTCTTGTGCTATAGTGCATATAAACTATTTTAACAGTTTCCCACATATTCTGCAGTGGCTTTAGACAGAGTTTAACGGAGTCAGGTCTGGTTTAGCTCACTGACCCAAAAACTAAATAACCATTCAAACCAGAGTTTTGGCCTCCATTGCCCACGAGTTCAACACCCGATTCTATCTGGAATGCAACCACACATTTCACAGCACTGCTGCTGAAGCCATGAAACTGCCCTCTTTAAAATGCTCCAATTAATTCCAAATCATGGAAGAGCCAGAAATAACTTGAGAAAAAGCTCAGCAGAACAACAGTGTGAAAACACCACCCTCAAGGAACTGGTTGCAAGCAATGAAGCACAGCAGTGTTAGTCATGTTTTGTCCTTCAAAGCGGAGAATGGATGTGGTTCTAACAATTCTGGTTATTTTTAGGATGCTGTTTTTCCCCCTCACACCATTCAGTGCTCTGCTATTTCTGTTACAATTGGAGATGCCTTCAATTTTTGCCATTATGGTGCAAACCTCAGCAGCTTTGGAATGGCCACCAACACCCTACACAAGGAACAAAATTCTGTGTGTTTGGATAGCTGGGTGTCTGAAATATGAACTGCTAGAAACACACACAAAGTCAATCAGCTGGGTTCTAATGAGCTCAATAAATACCACTTAGTTGGCCTTACCTGGTGTGTGAAGAGATGGAGCATCTCCCAGCTTTCAACACAACCTTGACAATCAGCACACAGAAATAATTCTGTTTCTAGTGAGTTATGCCAAAATTGCATTTTCCCATCATAAACAGGATGCCACAGAACCACTGCTGCTCTGAACTAACTCAGGAGCAGCATCCTCTATGCACAGTTAATGCAGGGAGACAACTCTGCTGCCCCACAGCTCCAGCCCAGAGGCAAAGCTGCGAAAATGCAGCGTTTTGGAGGGTTTGTGGCTACACCAGGCTGCCAGAAATCCAAAAGGAGTATTACTACATGAAGGAATTATCCACCCAGTCCATGTCATTCATCTCCTGCATAAAAACTTCCACTCCTCCCACGAGAGGGGTGTTTTTAGAAAAGTAACACATTTTTATTTTAAAACCTCCCCTGCATTGCAGCATAAGTGGAAAATCTTTCTGGAACAGCATGTGAACAACGGACACACTTTATTATTTCCAATTTTCCAGCTAACTATTAAAATCTTAGAATTAGAAATGTACTGGAGTAGGAAGTGTTCTCTCATAGACTTTACAAGAAATACATTCATTTTTCTGTGTTTCAGATGAAATGGTATCTTGGTTAATAACCACACTGCAGGATGTGGTGCCTGTGCTCAGGCCCACTACAAGTGAGAAATGCTCATCAATCAAGTTCTCAGAGGACCCTGTTAAGCTCCAAATTAGGATATGAATTAAAAACCAGTATTTCAAGCATAGAAAATTCACTTACATTGACCAAGCCAAAATAATGCTCATTCACAGGGAACTGCTCAGGACCAATCTCTTTCTCCAAAGCAGAGGCATTGGCGCCCTACAAAAACACAATGTTTATGTTAGAGAAAATACAGATTTCCTAAAAAAAAATCCGACAGAATTCAGATTACTGCTATAAAAACAAAAAGCTTAGGAAATAATTTACTCCCACTGAAAATCAGCACCTTGTGTTTGCTGTGTTCTTCAGAATTAAATGAATATGATGTTTTATAACCATAAATACACCAAAGTCTCATTTAAAACCTCAATTCCATCAGCCAGAATTAGTTATCTGATCTAACAGAAGGGTTTTCTACATTTATTTGAAAACTGCCACAATCAACTGTTTTCATTTAAGACACCAGGTTAGCCACAGTGACCTAGAAACAGCAACTTCATTTAGTCAAGAATGCACTGTAAAAATGAAGAATACTTATCCTGGATTTTTCCACCTTTAATTTGCAAAATACTATAGACAAGTGAAGCATGATTACAAACCCCCAAAAGTATGGAAATAAAAGTTTTATCACCGTCTCAGATCACCTGGAAGTGCTTTAACTTTGCTACCTTTAATTCCAGGGTGATGTATGAAGCTCCCAGTGCATTTTGACACGTCCTTGAGTTTCCAGCAGTACAACGAGGATGGAATTTGTTATTTTAGATACAACTGGAAAACATCACTGCTCTTACTGGGGACATAAAGCAACAATGAAAGCATTCCAATGTTTTATTTTGAATTTTAACTTTATATTCCAAGTGGTTTATACATCTCTTTCCATTTTTGATCCATCAACACCTTATGGATGGAAATATCTTGGGATTTCATACCTTCCCTTATTCCTCTCCATCTTGTTCTTTAAAGTTTTTTGCTGATGCTCCAACAATCCTGAGCTCATTTGATGCAGAATCCAAGCACTTTGGATTCCTAAATCTGTTTCAAATGCCCAATTCACTCCAACTCTAACCTTGTCTAAACAGAAATCCTTCTGCACAGGTGAGCCACCTTCAGACACCTCACAAAAGCATTAAACTGAGTCCAGCAAAACTCAGTTAATTCATTCCCCTGAAGCTACCAATGCTTTTGAATCTCTGAGCAAATATTTCCATCATCTCCCTATTAATATAAACCACAAGTAGAGACTGTATGGACAGTTCCATCCAGATTGTTTTTAACAGAGAAATAACAAAACAATTTCTAAAAAAACAGCAGAGAAACCAAGAAATAATCTGGTTTAACAGTTACAGTTGGATGTTCCCCATCAGATTTACATTTCTCAAAACAGCTAAAACAAGGCAGGCTCAGAACTGGGTACTCCAAACCCCACAAAACATTCCCAGGGTGCTGACAGATTTACAAGCAGAGTCTGCTCAAGCAGCAATTACACACAACATTTCTGAGGCATCAGTGCCAGTTCAGGCAGCTCCTCTCATTTGTTTCCCTGCAGCCTTTCCCTGCTTCCAAGGAGCTCTTTTTCCCTCCAATATCTCCCCCCAAAAACCCCAAATCAAACCTAAATAAAAGGGGAATCATCAGTGCTGGCAGGGGTCTGTCCAAGGGCTACCTCAGCTTTCCACTTCCACTGCTCTGATGCACACTGCTTTTGGGAAATGGTGTAATAGGAGATATCATCCAAATTCCATGGAAATGCACAAGAGGTTAAAATCCCAGAATTTGCAGCCTGGAAATCAGAACCAGCTCCTGCTGAGGTTGTTTTGCTCTTACAGCTGCATGTTTGGAGATTAGGAAAGGAGGATTTGCAAACCCTGCAAGCTTGTGAAGTTCAGTTTCAATTTCTCTGGAGCTTCCTCACCCCCTCCATGATCTCCAGCATTTTATTAGGGAAACACTGGAGAAAATCCCATTAAAGGAGGTACCAAACCTCACAGAACCAGGGAAACCTGACAGCCCAAATGCTCCACTTAGAAAACACATGGCATAAATACCTGAACAATTAAATAAAACCATAAGAATTGTAATTTTTAATAAAACTCTGCTATAAAGAATTTAATAACCTACCATAAACCAGGGTTGTAATTCAACCAAGCCACCAACCTGTATCCCACCTGTACCTCTCTATTTAACCTGACAGGTTACAGGTGGGTTTTTTTCCAAGTTTTTCCTTGTATTTACTGCCCAAGCTTTATAAATTTGGATAAAATAACTGCAGAGGCAATTTTTAAATTATGGTTTCCTTAATAAATTAAATTTAATATATTATTTACAATGGAAGTTGTAGATGCCTCACCCCTGGAAGTGTTCAATGCCAAGCTGGCAAAACCTGGGATAGTGGAAGGTGTCCCTGCCCATGGAAGGGGGTGAGCTTTAAGGTCCTTTCCAACCCAAACCATTCTGGAATTCTGTGATAATTCTAAAGTTTCTTGCCAGAGAACATTTTAAATTCATAAAATCATAAAAAACCCAAATCAGGACACAAAGCACTTGCGGGAGGAATAAAAAAAAAAATCACAGATTAATCATAAATAGTTCTAAAGATGCAAATTAAATACTGAAGAAGTTCCAGGAAAAGCAATGCCCAGCATTCCATGGAAAAATAACTTCTCTGCAGAAGCACAGATGAGTCACCACGGAGTCAATGTCCAGGAGAACTGAACTAAGCAAGGATACAGAGGGGGGAAATCCACTTTATGGTGAGGGCACCACTTGGTCCTGGTCACGGTTCACGAGTTTGTATTTGGGGGAAAGCCCAGAACTGCAGTCAAAGTTCAGCTCCTCCCAATCACAGATCTTTGCAACTCAATTAGCAATGAGCCAATTAACCCAGTGCAGATGAAATCTGGCCCAGCCTGAGCCCTGTCCTGCTGCAATGAGGCCTGAAAGAGCTGTGTTGTCACACTGCCAGGTGTCCCACACCTCTTCCCACCCCAGCTGAAAGGTTTTTCCATCTGCCACAGATCACAGGAATATCTGCTCACAAGAAACAATCCACACTTCATCATTTTGGAAACATAAAAGTCACATCTTATCTAGAATTAAAAATCTAACCGAAGTGGCAAGTGTCTGTAGTATGAAAATTTGTATTATTATTTAGGGAATTAAGACATGAATCTCCTTGTGGTGCCACAGCCAGTGTTCTGCATCTTGTGGTACTTTGAACATCTAAAACCATAAGAAAATCAGTGTAGCTTTACTAAACTATGTCACATATTGTGGGAATAATAAGGAATGCCATGAAAAACATCATTGTGACAAGAAATGCCATGAAAAAAATCCCTCGTCCACAGCAATCGAGTTTGCTTGGATAGAACAGCTAAGCAAACACTAAAAACTAAAGTACAGCTGAATATTGAGATCAATTCAGAAGGTTAGAACTGGCTTCTCACTCTTAGTGCAAGGCAAATAAATACAAGTTTTAAGAACCCCAGAAGTACATCCTTGACTTCAGGAGGTCCAAGGAAATGCCCTCAAGGAACTGTTCTGCTGCTCTGCTCCAGGACCATCCAACTCAGCTCTGTGAGCAGGAATAAACCCAGATTTATACAACACACAGCTACCCAGGAGGAAAACTTCCCCCTAATTTAACTACATGGTAATAGTGATTTACTTATATAATGAAATGTGAATTTAGCACTTTCATAGTGGTGGGGGAGGTGACAACAGAAGTTTCAGCACTTTTAAGCAGGATTTTCAAATTTCTGGAAATTCCTGGACTTCAAGTGTTGTCTCAGAGCTCCCCTTTTCTGTTCACACCCCCACTCTCAGAACTGGCTGTGCTTCCACAGTTCTGGAATTATCAGTCAAACAGAAAAATGAAAAACTGCCTGCCCCATCTCAACTACCACCACCTTAGCAGGAGTACACACAGCTAAAAATGGCCAAGAAAACCCCAAAAAAACAACAATCAAGTATTTCCTGTTGTAGCTGCAGATCAGCTAATTAACAGAAGGGTTTAAGAACATTCATGCTCATTGAAAAGCCAATGAAATAAATCCAATATACCAAATACTAAAGTATCAAACAATTCAAGTGTTCCTTACTTTTTCATATCAACAGAGTGAAGCACATTACACCAATATATTGATTTAAAAATGTAAGAAAAGACTGGATGTGGCACTCAGTGCTCCGGGCTGGGTCAGGTTGGACTCCATGATCCTGGAGGTCTTTTCCAACCTAAATGATTCTGGAATTCTATTCCATGCTCACATCTGAATGAGATATAGAGAAAATAGTATTGGGTAAAACTAATAACACCCAAGGCAAGTTTTGTTGAATTTTTTTAAAGCAAAAAGGGATGTGAAAAGAGCAGTTTCAAACCCCCTTTGCTGAGGGAGCTGTCTAACCTAAGCTGTTACTGAGGCAGTGATCCCACAGTATTCCTGAAATTTTAACTGAATAACCCATCAAAACTAGAAGAGAGATCTATCACCTCTTCCAGCTTGTAAGTTGAGAGTGATTTTTGCTCAGTGGAGAAGTCTTAAAGATTTATTTCCAGTTCAATGCATCCTGCAAATGGAAAAAATAGTAGTGGACTTCTGTTTCTTAGCCAGTGGTAACTCATTAGATATCATTGGGTCTTTTTAGCTAAAAAAAAAAAATAAAATATCCTATTCCTGCAAAGAAAATGAGTATTTCGCATAGCCTAGATTTAATTGATTTCAGCAACTGGAAATGTATCAAGTTTCCAGGGGCTTCAACACTTGATGACCTTGAACTGACTGGATTTGTGATTATTCTTAGAGACAAAAGGCCCACAGGTTGCATTCACTGATCTGACAGGGATCAGAGAAGAGGAAGAAAAGTGCTCAGTTTTCTCTATATTATATGTAATTAGCTTTATGGTAGAAATTAGAATAAGGCTCAGAGTTGAAGAGTTTTTGTGGAGCTGTGGATGAACAAAAGTTGGGAGTGATTAAGAACAACCCCACAGCTCAGAACGGGAGCTGCAGTCAGCTGAGAATTCCACATTTCCAGCATCCTCATGGCTCCTGCTTCAAGTTACAACCTTTTCCTTTTTAGCAATGTGAGTTTTACTAAGTTTCAGTTAAATCCTGATCAACCACAAACCTTGGCTGAGAATTAGTGGACTGTTATTACAGACTACCCAATTTTTTTACCCTGAACTAACACTTTGCCACTTGGAGGGAATCCACACTTCCATTCCTAAATATCTGCTTTCTGCTGCCCTGGGGGTAACTCTGCACATGTGGGGATGGTTAGAAAAGCAGAAAGAAGGGTGTGAGGAGACCTTCTCAACATGGAGCAGCTGCTGCTGCAGCTCCAGGAAAAAAAAGGACAAAAATTAGCACAACTCTGGGTCAGGATCCTTACTGTTATTCTGAGCTCCTGTCAAAATAATCAGGTCAGTGCTGTGCTGCTGCTCAGCAAACAGTGAGCACAGGGAGCTGGAAAATGAGGGGAAAACTCACAAAGCAGGGAAAGAGTCACGAATGAGGAGATCCCACTGCCCTGAGAGTTCATGGCATTTATCCCTGATGAGTTCTGAGGGGCTCTAATTGCACAGGTTTTGAATTGCCAGTGGGTTTAGAACCATACCATGATCATGAATAGCTCAATATAATGCCAAAAAATACTCAAGATTTCTTTGGTGTCATTGACAGATACAGAAATTCAGAGAGACTTGTCAAATAAATGCTTCATGAGGTTTTAAATTATTTTCTTTAACTGAGATGAAGCAGCTGCTTAAAGGGAATTAACTAAAATGATGAAGTCCTCATCTTTTCAAAAATGCAAACCTACAGTTTGGTCTTTTTTCAATACTGATCCTGCCAAAATCTACAAGAAGTCTTTTTTTTTTTTTTTTTTTAAGTTTGCTGTGCTTATTTTGGGGCACTCCACCACTTTAGATGGATACAGATAAATATATACACCCCAATAGATGCTCCATTTACAGTTCATTTGTGGACAGTGGCAGATTGTCAGAGGAGAACTCTTCAAATCTCCCAAAATTTCAGAGAAATGTCTATCTGTTCATTGAATCCTGTTGAAATTGTAGCTTCCTGTGCTTGCCTCCACCCTCCAGCTGCTTTAGGCCTGTCTAAAACACACCCAATTAATTCCATCAGCTCACTTTTAACAATCAATTAATTTAAAGCCCTCTCCATACAGCCCATGAAAACTGGAAGATTCAGCCTTTCTTTAATGATAATTCCTATTTTTTTTTAGCTCAGTACAAAATATTAATTTCCACTTCACCTGATATTTATGCATTTGTCCTTCTCCCTTTGCAATAAACATAATTCAGTTAAAATTAAGGAATTGAAGCCTCATAACTCAGGGTATCTCTACCTTTCACTGCAGCTGGATGCACAGCCAGAAGCTGTGCGGGATCACTGGAGTAACAGCCAGATGAAATAAAATCCCTGAGGATATTCTGGCTTGGACTCCACACCATCCTAACTCCTGGACTGGAACCAGCTGCTTCCCTTAAACACATTTCCCTTCAAGAAAGGCAAAAAAAGGGAAAAACACCCAAAGGATTTCAGTGTCCAGAACGTGCCTGGTGCACAAGTCTTGCTCTGCAATCACTCATTTGACCATTTCCTTTTAAAAAAATGAGAGTAGGAGAAGATTTAGGATTTTAAAAAGGCTGGGAAGAGCTTTCAGGTTGAGCAGAAAGGCTCCAAGGGACACCATCGTGCAGCACTCCAGATTAGAGGAGCTGCCTGAACCCACTGCTGAGGAGTTGTTTTAAGAGTGAATAAACAAATCAAAACAAAAAGAAAGGGGAAAAAACAAACAAACAAACAAAAAAACCCAACCAAGTAGGCCAAGCCAGAACTACTTAAAACCTTTCAGGAAAGAAATCTGCATGAGCTGATGCAGAAGTCTGCCTGCACTTGCTGGGTTTGCTGAGATGGTAACTCCAGCTTCAGGACTATTAAAATCACCCTGGAGGGAAGTGGAAATGGAGCAGATTGGGGTTGTATTGCTGCAAGTTTATAGAACACACTGGCATGTTTTTCTAAACACAGATTACGTGTTGCTTTACCCATCCTTTAAAACTCCTTGGCTGTGGAGCACTGAAGTCAGACAAGAGTTGTCAGCTCAGGGTTTAAAAGGATTCCTTTTCATGTATCCAGGAAGGCTGTGGTTCCAGGTAGAACAAATTACTGTAAATTGAGCCTTGGATTGCAGCACTTTGCCTGCATAAGCACTCCACACAAACTGATAATCTTGAAAGGAGCAGACAGAGCAGTGTCACAGACCTTCCATGGCTTCCCAATGCCATGGAATCTTCCTCCTGGGAAGGCTGTGCCCATTTCCAGTGGGGAGGAAAGCTCACAGAGCAGCCTGACTGCTGCCATGTCATCCAGAGAAACTCCAAAGTGCTGTATTTCAAAAGAAGTTTACTCCTCTGGAGCCTTAATTGGAGCGGTTTTAAATCAATGAATGCAGGGTGCTTTGTAAACCCTTCCAAGCAAATGTTTATTCCATGATGAGCTGGTCCTGCAAGGTCTACAGGATCCACAGCTCCCAAAGGCAAAGCAGGATTTCACACCTGTGAAATCCTCTCATTTTATGCTCTGTAAATGAGATAGCATAGCTGGGCTCCAGTGAAAAGAACATGTGGAAAGGATGCTGGAGAAAGGGGAGGAAAAACACAACCACTGCTGAGTGTTGGCCTTTGTCAGCAGCTCATTCCTCTCCTCAGCCAGTGCCTCCCACACCACCCTGATCCCAGTTCCTCCCAGTTCATCCAGGCCTCCTCAGCCAGTGCCTCCCACACCATCACTGCTCCCAGTTCCTCCCAGTTTATCCAGGCCTCCTCAGCCAGTGCCTCCCACACCACCCTGATCCCAGTTCCTCCCAGTTCATCCAAGCCTCCTCAGCCAGTGCCTCCCACACCATCACTGCTCCCAGTTCCTCCCAGTTTATCCAGGCCTCCTCAGCCAGTGCCTCCCACACCACCCTGATCCCAGTTCATCCCCCTGATTTCTCCACCCACAAGATTCCTCCCAACGCTGGGTTTTTCCCAATGACCCAGTGACACACATAGGAGTGGAGGCTTTGCCAGCACAGCTCTCAGGGATGCTGCAGCTCCCAGGGCCTCCAGAAGAACAAACACAAACAGATCCCAGCTGTGCAAGGCCCAGTGTTTACCAGCATTGTTCTTTTGTGAGCTGCCAGTGAGATTTTATCAGGAGCCTCACGAATCAAACAGTGCAGGGACAGTGCTGTGGAGGGTGAGGAAGTGGATGCTGAGGGAAGGAGAAGCCAAACACTACAGATTTTATAAACAGGTTTATATTTCATTTATAAATAGGTTGTAACTTCAGACATTACACAGGCACAGAGCAGTAAAATTCAGCTGTGGGGCCAATCAATGGGTCTGAATGGGTCACAACTCGGTGCATGAGAGGTTAAGTGGGTAAATCATGGAATGGTTTAGGTTGGAAGGGACCTTAGAGCTCATCCAGTGCCACTCCCTGTCATGGGCAGGGACACCTTCCACCAGCCCAGGTTGCTCCAAACCCCATCCAACCTGGCCTTGGACACTTCCAGGAATCCAGGGGCAGCCACAGCTTCTCTGGGCACCCTGTGTGAGAGCTTTACCACCCTTAATGGAAGAAAGTCCTTCCTTTCTAGTCTAAATCAACCCACTTGTAGTTTAAAACCATTCCCTCTTGTCCTTTCAAAACAAAATTTATCCCCATCTGTTTTACAAGCCCACTTTAAGTATCCACTATAAAAGGAGCTGAAAATATAAAATACAACATAGAAACAAACCACAGTGATCTACATTGCTGCCCTTTATTTTGGCAGCAAATACAGGAATCCCCCAAAGTGACATCTGCTGGAGCAAGCACTAAAAGCCATTTCTTTTTTAATAGCAACAAGATACTGAGTGATGTACATGTAAACAGATGAATCCAAGGCAATAAAAGCATTTGCTCTAAATTCTGATTAAAGAACCAAACAACAGAGATTCAGTAATATAGAGCATCTCTTGAAAAAGCTATACTCTGTTATTTTAGCACCTTTCCCCAGGTATTCACACTTCATTCTGAAATTGTAGCAGCTCTGAAGTGGAAGTCCTCTAATACAATCAGCATCTACTTTGAACAAATGAACCCTGTAGTGCCCAGTTTCCTCAAATCCATGGCACAACACAGTTGGGATCTCTCATTTTCCCAAAGACAATTAAAACATGAAATTTTAAAAGTTTATAGACAATCAAAGCAGACACCAGAACAGCACAACATCTCATTTATGTGTTCAGGACTCCTGGAAAATCCTAAAACTTGTTCCAAGGGAATCTGTGTGGCCCACCTGAGCTGCAGCCTGGCTTTGCTTCCTGTCAGAAGCCCCAAATGTGGAGAAAGCAACAATGAACACCCATCACACACAGCATTAAACCAGAGCACAAACAACATGTGGGAAAACCTTGCATGAAGTGACCTCCTCCCTGCTTTGCAAAGGGTTCTGTATTTCTTTCCCCCCTAAAACAATTCTTGTCAGTTATTCTCAGGCTGGGTTTTAAGTGCAAAGATGAATATTTTGCTTCTTTCAGCTTAACAAGTGTCCTAGGTTGATTCCTCCCAAATTTGTCCTAAACCAGCACAAGTCAGTCAAGAAGCAGAGCACTTTTGGAAACAGAAATCTGCTTAGCCAGCTTTATTTCCACCCTCCCTTCTTCCAGTGATAAAAATAAATGCTATAAATGTTAATTCCCTGATAAAGCTAAAGCAAAGTCCTCCAGCTACAGGTGACAGCAGGGAGGTGACATTACACACCAGGGACACCACAGCCCTGCTGGAGCTGCCCAGTGTAAATTATTCAGGTGCCAAATGGAAATGTGTGACTTACAAATGCTGCAGCCACCTCCCCTCCAGCACTGAAGTCAATAATTACATCCTGATTCAGAGCACATAGGGCTACCCCCAATTTGTATCCTGGATTGGAGTTCTTCAGGCATGTCCTACTGGTTTAACAAACAATTAGACAGGAATCCAGAGGAAGTAGCCTTAATTGCCTACAAGAAACAATATTCTGCTCACAGATTATTACAGACTTCTCACAAAAGAAGGACAGGAGAGGAAAAGCCCAAGTGTGGGCTTTGCACATTGCTCCATTCTCAAGTTCTGGTCTCCCTCTCCATAAATTCTGTTAATTCAACAAAATCCCTGAGTTGTGACTCAAAAACTCAGTTCTACAACTGTGTCAGAGCACAGAAAACACATCCTGGGCTGGAGGATGCAGTCAGACCCATGGAATTCAGCCCTCCTCACTCTCTCTCCTCAGCCAGGAGAGGATTCCCACCTGTTCACCCCAGAACCACAGATCCCTCTTGAAACACTGCTGAAACAGCAACTGCAGATTTTTTATGCAAAATACCTCAGCAGTGCTCTCTGCTTCCATCCCTGTTGCCATTTCCCTCAATTCTACAGCTGCTTGCACACAGAAGGAAAAACCCCCAGAGCCCAGAGCAAAGGGAAGGGCTGGGACACAAAACTGGTGGCAGGGAAGCAGAGCTGGGGCAGTGGCTCCTGGCCATGGATGAGTTTTCCATGTGGTGTCAGCAGCCTCCCCAAGCCATGAATCACACCCAAACAAAGCCCAGCTCCCAGGCCTGGCCAGGCTGGAGCTGCCACACGAATGGAATGGGATGAAATCCTGGAAAAGGGACAGAGCTCACACTGAGGAAATGCCACCCATCCGAGGCACAGCACGGCTGATCCACACTGGAACACGGGGAAGTTACTGCAGGGAGGGGGAGGTGATTCAGGTTAAACCTCATTACTGGCTGCTAATTAGTTCAGGCTCTGAATTTAATTTTTGAAGAGATGCTGGGGAGGAATGGAGTGTCTGAGAAGCAAAGGCAGGAACAGCAGTTCCTGTGATTCAAAGGGGTCTGACAATGTCACAAACCGGGGTTTCACTTCTCCAGCCTGGAGCACAGAGGGTGACTGGAAATGCTGGTAAAAAATGCATATTTTACTTAAAAAAAAAAAATATGTAAAGTCCTGTAGGATCACTACAGATTAGCATAATCCTGAAGAAAGCAGTTCCCAAAGGAGCTTTGTTCACATGTTTCAATGTTTTTATAAAGAAGGCTCAGGTTTTTCATATTCCTTTACAACAAACAGTATTTTTACTTACTGGACATGCAAATAAACTCCAGTTCAAAGTACAATTTCAAAATACAGCACCCAGACCTTAATTTTCCTGGGCTGGTTGAAGGAAAAAATGGTAATATTGACATGAAGTTTAGCCAAGCTACACATGCACCTAAAACTCTGATGCTGACAGATTCCACAGCATTTGATTAAATGACTAATTAAGAAATTTGGAAGCCAATGCCATGCAATTATTTAGTGCTACCAGCACTGCTCTACAATTTCTGCACAGATCTGAAGCAGCAAATTCTCCACTTGAAACACAGTAAGGAGAACCTGCTTCCCCAAAGATGCAACATGGAAAAATTTCTTGGAAAAGAACACCCACAGAACTTCAGGAGGGGAAGTGGGAGGCTACAAGCACCTGCCCAGCTTCCACCCACCATCCCAACCAAAACCCAGGCAAGCACAGGAGCAAAAAGTGCAAAAATCCCACTGGAATGTGCTCAGGTCTGGCTGCACAGGCACAGGGAAATGCTCTGCCTTCCATCTGCCCTCCCAACCCGAGGCTCAGCCAGCTGCTCCCAGGAGTGCATCCAAAACATTCCATGGATTGAGTCAATCCCCTGCCTCTGGGGAGCAGAACTCCACAGCAAAGTCCTGACTCACCTCCCATGGCCTTCATCTCACCTGTGACTGTGATGGGCAATTAAAAAACACAAATTATGCTGAGGGGGAAAAAAAAAATCATTTAGTGAGATTAGGGAAGGGTAAAGTCCTGGGAGGTTTTCTCCCAAAGGCTTTCAGTGAGGTCTCCATGGCCAGGGATTTGAACAGACTGATGTCTCTTGTCAGGGGTGTGAAACTGCAAACACCCATTTGTCACTGGGTTCAGTTCAGCTGGGCCTGGAGTTAAACTGGGAGTCAGCACCTGCATGGAAAAGCAGGGAAATCCTGCTCCTTTTATGGCCAGGTGAAAACAGACCCAGTAAATTGGTGTGCAACAGCCCCTGCTAGGATTGCAGAGAGGAGATGGAAAACTGCCCTAGGAGCAATGGAAACGTGGGATTGTGAAAACCAAACTGCTCAAGGCCAGATCCTCTGCTGGATTTGGGAATTCCAGCCCCTGCTGGAGCTCAGAGCGAGGGGACTGCCCCCAGAAGGTTCTCTGTGCAGTTGTTGGTGTTGCACTGACAGACTGCGATATTTCACTGTGAGTCAGCTGTGCTCCAGCGCCAGCCCAGCCACTTGCTGGGCTCTATTTACACAGCAGCGTAACTTCATTAAAAATTCTGCATAATCACGCAATTACCAGCCTGCCTCAGTCCCTGGCAGTAGGGACGGTCCCTGTTACAGGCACCCACGTGGAGCGATTGCAGAGCTTTGATAAACGAGCAGAAAAACCTTTAAAATCAACTCAGTTATCACAACAACCGGCTACGACCTGAGCACAAGGACAACTAGCGCTCCATAATTCCTTTTTTCAGCGAAAGGCAGCACCCACCCGCCCCAAAAACACTTCAGGGCACAGGCAGCAGCAGACACACCCACCGGGAGCGCCGAGTCCGCGTTTCTGCCGAGCCTCCAGCACCTTTCCCACCGGGATTTCAGCCCGATTATCCCAAATCCCTACGAGACCCAGCCAGGCTGGCACCTGCACGTATCCCGGCCGCAGCTCCCGCGCTCCCCCAGGCCTCCCCCGGCACAGCCGCTCCGCCCCGGCCCCCTCAGGCACCCGGGGCCTCCCGCAGCGATGGCTCTGAAGCACTTGTGCTGCTCGCACGGCGCCGGGGCGCGGCGGGCGGCCCCTCCCCGCCGCTCAGCGCGGGGCACAAGGCCGGGAGCCCCTCAGGAGCGGCCGTGCGGGGCCGGGCGGCCCGGGGGCTCTCACCATGGTACAGACGGCGGCGAGTCTCCGCACCGTCACCAGCGCCTCCATCCGCCCCCGGCCGCCGCCATCTTGGGCCGCGACTGACAGCGCCAGCTGCGCACCCGCAAAGCGGCCCGGCCTGTGCGCCGCCGAAACGGCACCGCCCGCACCGCGCAAACATCGTTCCCAGGCGTTCTCGGTCCGGGGCATCGGGATGGGGAATTGGGAATGGAGAATGGGGGATGGGAATGGGGATAGGGAATGGGAATGGGGATGGGGATAGGGAATGGGAATGGGGATGGGGATGGG
>VZTR01010900.1:271194-282517 GCA_013400775.1 Chaetops frenatus | reverse complement strand
GGGAATGGGAATGGGAATGGGGAATGGGATCGGGATTAGGATAGGGAAAGGGAATGGGATCGGGATGGGACCGGGATGAGGATCAGGGAAGGGAATGGGATCGGGATAGGAACAGGATCGGGACTGAGATGGGAACGGGGTGGGGAACGGGATCGGGGATGGGATCAGGATCAGGATGGGGAATGGGATCGGGATGGGGATCAGGATTTGGAATCAGGATGGGGATCGGGATATGGGATTGAGATGGGGAACAGGATTCGGGATGGGGAACGGGATCGGAATGGGGAATGGGGTTGAGATGTGGGACACTGCAGGATAGGGAACAGCCTTGGAATGGGGGACAGCCTCGGGATGGGGGATCGGAATCAGGATGGGGAACACTGCGGGATCCCTCGATCCAGGGACAGAGCCCACGGACTACAACCCTCACCCTAACGCTAACCCTAACCCCAACTCTAACCCTAACCCCAACTCTAACCCTAACCCTCACCCTCCCCCTAACCCCATCTCTAACCCTCACCCTGACCCTAATGCTAACCCTGCCCCTGCCCCTCACCCTGCCCTGACCCCATCTCTAACCCTCCCCCTGACCCAGAGCTGTGTCCAGCCTGGGAAGGCCCCACCCTTTCCATACTCAGGGCTGCTGGGGGTGGCTGGGAGCTCCCTGCCCACAATCCCAGCAGGGCCAGGGCCCGTTCCAGCCTCCAGCCCTGGCCTTGTGGGAAGATCTGCAGGGAAGGGGGAACGGTTCTGTTCCCAAAGCAGAAGGTTTTTCATGAGGCCAGGCTGTTTCCATTCTCCCTGAGCTGCTGGCCTGCAGCAATGTCCTGGTGCACACGTTGGGCTTCCCACATCATCCTCTGCAGGGTCCCCAGGGACACCAAAAACCCCAATCCTTACAAAATATCCCCAAAGTGAACAGGGCCACGTGCTCCTCACAGGGTTGCCACGAATGGCAGTGCTTTAAAATTAGGGACAGGAAATGCAGAAATTGTGGGGTCTGCACAGTGTTTGATTGGATTGGAGTGTGGGTTTTAATGTTCATCTCTCTTACATCCCAAAATAGAATCAAGGATGATTTATCACAGCTGTTGCAGCAGCAACTGAGGACCTTTCCTCGCCCTTTGGCCTCAGGATTGGAACAACTTGGTGCTGAGTAGAATTATGAGGCTAAAATTGTGGTCTTGTCCCCAAAAGGCTTCTGAGGTCACTGCTGGAGCCCAGAGATGCACTTTTAATTCATTTAAACTCAGCAAGGTGGAATTCTGAGCACACACACCAAGGCTGGTCCCTCGAGATCACCACACTCCTTCTGGTCCTTTCTTGTTCTTCTTTTTTTGCCTTTTCCAGCTTTGAGGTATTCAGTTCCTGGGAGCAGAAAGGTGGCTAAAAGACAATTTTTTGTTGAGTGCAGTGTGAGAAGTGACCTTTGGGCCCCAAGTTCGCAGCAAAGAGGGCCAGGGAGAGCTGCAGGGATCAGTTCTTGCTGGTTGGAGTCAGTTCAGGTTTGTGTGCACGAGCCACCAGCCACGAGTTTTGTCCCAGCCTCTGCCACAGCCCCTGGCATTTCCCCACAGCCACATTTCCCATTTCTGCTCTGAAAAGAGCCCTGCTTCTCCATCCAGGTCCCCCAAACATCAATGTATTCTATGAAAGATGCACCAGAGGCAAATGTAACGGGTAGAAATGGATTTCTGGAGGAAAAATCATTTCTGCCAGAGCTAGGCAGAAGGAGAAAGATTTCCCCAATGTGTTGGGATCTTAGCAAGGTCTCTCTGGCTCTGCTCATCTCTTACTCCTTTTGTAAAATGCGTGAGGAATAATTACAACCACTTTTAAAAGCAACTCCTGGACGTCCTCCTGTGACAGGCACTATGGTCATGGCAAATATTTTTATTTTTAGCAAGCTTCGTCTCTGAAGATGTGTAGGAGGGCCAACAACAATATAAATAGAAAATCTTCTAACAAACAGAGCCAAAAGCAACACAGAACAGTAAATAAAACTGTAAAAAATTTGGTGTGGAAATAACAATCTCTGTGCACCGTGCAAAGGCACAGATCTTTGCATGAGCAGCCCAAGGGGTGGTGAAGTGAAACCTCCAGAACCATCCAAATGTTCCCAAAGTCGCCCTCAGTTTTGCAAACATTCCCCCTCTAATTTAAGCTATTGTTTTTCCAAGAGAATTTGATTTGAAAACATGGGTTTCTTAGCTAAATATAAGCCCATTGTGCACAAACAATGAAAATCTCCTTTAAAAACAATTGTTTTTCTGCATGCCAAGGGTTATACAAGCTCAGAGAGTGTGAACCCTTCTGAGTGGCTTCACTCTGGGGAAAGGCTCTTCTGGCAATCTAGAAAATCATATAAAGATCACGTTTGAAAACCTCTGGGTTTGACTCTGTATTTTATTTGAGTCTTTTCAGAATTAGAGCCTCAAAGTCAAGAGGAGGGGGGAGCTTGAGAGTAGATTTTAACTTTGGGAGAATACCCTGCTTTTTCATTTTTGCTGAAACCTCTTCTCTCTGCACAGACATTCCTGCCCACGGTGCAATGAGCTTTGGGGAGAAGCACAAGAAGCCTGGGCTGGTGCAGAAGAAATTCAGATTGAACCATATTAGCAAAGGAACTGAAACTCCACTGATCTGCTTCCAACACGCAGCCTAAAACTGCTTTCACGTTTGTTTTAAGCAACCAGAAGCCCTCAGAGCTGCCAAAAGCAGCAGTTGAACATTTCCTCCAGCACTGCTGTCTCGCTGCTGCCCCCACACATCCCCTGGCCCGTGCCAGCAGCAGATCCAGCCCTGCATGGCTTCCCCCATGGGCAGCAGCTTCCCCACCCCTCCTCAGCAGCAGCTGCTCCCTGCCCGTGCCTGGGACTCCTGGTTTTCGAGTGCCACATCCAAGCTGAGCAGCATTTCAGCACAGTTTGCATTCTTTTTGGCTGCCTCACACTTATCCAGCCCAAAGCTCACCCTCCATGTGCCTCTGACTCCCTTTTGTGTTCCTCAGCACCACATTTGGTTACCCAAAACAATTGTAAACTTTTTTTCAGTTGAATGTACCTCCCTCTTGGAGCCAGAACTGTTCTCCTCTAGGAATGTCTTAACTCATATAGAATATTCTTCATGATCTTTCTGAACTTATCTGGCTTTTTTTTTTTTTTTTTTTTTTTTTTTTTTTTTTTTTTTTTTTTGCATGGGCTGGAGCTCTTCTGGCCACCTAGAAGCTGACAGATCTATGGCTGGCTGGTTTTGGAGGAGGACTATTGTGATGAATGTTTTTCTATGCCTCACTCACATATGCTTTTAATAGCAAATGGTAACAAAGGTTCCAGCACTGGTAGAGTCAGACAGTGACTTACTGCTGCTAACTAATCCCAAATTTATCACTGTCCAGCTCAATAACACATTTCAAAATGCTGCCCTATTAATTGACCACGAGATTTTGAGGTTTTTTCTTATCCTTCTCCTCTCATTTTGCCTGTTCTTACAAAACTTGCGTGAGATTAAAGTACCCCAGTAATGAAATTTCCTGGGAAAGATTTTTTTTTTTTTTTTTTGGTGTTCGGGGTTTTGCAAAAATCTGGAAGCAAATTGACACTGGAAGATTTGCAAACCATTCCCACAGGAGCCGTGTCCCAAAAGACACAGGATCCATTGGCTCCCTCCCAGTTCCATGAACTGCATCAGCCTCCAGACATTTTTTCCTCTTCTTCATCAGCTGCCAGGATGGGCAAAGGAGCAGCACTGGGAGCTTGCAGAGCGTCACTGCACAAATACTGCAGCACAGGGAGGCTTGAGAGGGGAAACAGAGCCTTGGAAAAGTGAAGCGTCCATAAATCTTGAGCTTCTTGTGCTGATTTCACCGCCCTGCCGTGCCCCAAAGCTGGATTTTCCTCAGGGCAGTTCACACTCAGCACATCCTGTGCGATGCTGGGCTGGAAACTGGGATGGGTGCTTTGGGAAGGAGCAGGGGTCCGGAGCCCTGCCCTGATTTCCCATCCCCTGGGAACCCACCCTGGCTCCGGAGCCAGCTGGGAGGGCTCGGGTGTCACAGCAGAGCCGTGGCAGCAGCTGGGCACACAGGGGATTTTTAGTGCCTTTTTGGCCCCTCCAGAGTAAGCCGAGCCCACCCTGTTCCCTCACAAAAACTGCATCCCCAGGTCTCCATGAGCTGTGGGGGGATTGTCTTGCTCTCCACTCCCATCCCTGTCTCCCACACAGCCTGACAGAATCCATGTCCCAGCCTTGCCCCTGCAGACCCCTTTGGAGACGTTTTCCAAAGATGAATGTTCCAACTAGGTTTTTTTTTGGTTTCTTTTTTTTTTTTTTAGTTTAATTTACATCTGTTTCGTATTATTTGCAGTTTGGCTTTATCTGGGTCATTCCCTCCCCTGTGTTCCTCCCTCGTTGTTATCCCAGAGAACTGAGAGCTGATTGTAGGCAGTGTTCAGTTCCAGGCTGTCATCCCACAGACCCTGCTCAGCTTTCTTAGAGAAGCCACTCTCTGCATTCCCTCTGAAAGAAACCCAGTCCTTCCTCAGCTTCCCAAGTCTGTCCTCAGCCCTAAATTCCCTTTCCCATGTTTGGAGAGCCTGCAGTGCCCCACCCCACCGCTGCCCCACGTTCCAGCGGCCCTTTAGGGCTCCCAGCAAGCACAAAGCAGCAGCTCAAATGTAGCCCGGAGGATTCATGTGTCAGCTGGGATTTCGGAACACCCCGCAGCTGCCTGGAAACGCGGAGCGGGGGGATGGAAATGGGTTTTATCCTGAAGAGAGAGGTCCCATCAGCTGCGGGGCTCTGGAGGGGCAGCACACAATAGCCCAGGGAGAACAACAGAGCGTGGGGCTGGAGCCATTGAAAAGGAGAAGGAACCGCACAGGCAGAACAGGATTATTCACAGCGGAATTAGAGCAGAGCACGGGGGTTACCGGACCGCTCTGAAAGCGCTCCCGTGACGGCTGTAAACCCCTAAAATGTGGGTTTTGAGCAGCCAGCCAAGGGGCAGCACACAAAGCAGCCCGCGGGGAGGGCTGAAGGCAGAGGAGCGCTGGATGCAGGCGCAGCGCGCTCGGTGCCCGGCTGCAGGAATGTCCCGCTCCCACCCGTGATTGGCTGCGGGATGCTGGAGTCAGCTTTCACAGGGGCTGATCAAAAAGTTCCTTTTGGCTCTCCCAAGTCGCTGTCTGAGCAGAGGTTTGGCCGGGCGAGGCCGGGCGCTCTCGCATTTTTCGGGAAAACTCCTTCAGTGGGATGAGAGGGTTTGTCCCTCCGAGGAAAGCGAGGAGCCGCGTTCCAGCTTTTCCCCGCCGAGCCGGGCTGGAGAGCCATCCCTTCTGGAATGCTTCTCATCCCTGAGGATACGATGTCTCAGTACTCCACCAACTTCCTGCTGCTGCCCATCCCGGAGTACCCCGTGCTGGATTGTGCGCCCAACAAAATCCTCAAGCTCGTGGTGCTGGGCGGCAGCAGCGTGGGCAAGACAGGTAAGGCACAGGTGTGTGCCCTGCTTCTCCTGGCAGCTGCATTGCCGAGCTCCTTCGCTGCCCAGACAGACCCAGAACTGGGAAATTTGTCGCAGCTTAACTACTTCCATTTATTTATTTATTTATTTATTTATTTATTTGGTTTTTTAAAGGAAAGGCACGGGTGAGTTTGTGAGGCAGATTTGCTGTAGGTGTGTGAGCAGCCAGCAGCGAGTTTTGTACTCACAAATGCTTCTACCTGGTCTTGTGCGAAGTATTGAACTGTGGCTGAATTTCCACCAGCCAAAAGTGGGGCTGGTGGCTTTTATCCTCCTGCCGTGAATGTTTTATGCTCTGTAAACAAATCCCAGCATAAAAGAGGTGCCTTTATTTTTCTTTAAAGGAGAGGGGAAGAAAAGAGGGTAAAGAGAGCATGGATGCATTTGAAGACATTGCCCCATGATTTCAGGAATTATTAAGAGCAGATCTGATTTATTACATCTGTGGTTCCACGGGAATGTCTGATTGGTCTGGCTTTGAAGCAGCAACATCTTCGTATTATTTTTAAATAGTTTGTTGACGACAGCTGCACAGGCAATTTCATCTAAGGGAGCTGAAGGGTGATCCGGTATCACTCGGAGAAAAATTACTGCTTGAAATGAAGCCTATTACAAAATAATGTTGCTTGCAGAATTAGACATTTTATTTAAATCTTAATTAAGTGGTTTTGCAAGTTACTGGGAATCTGCTGAGATCAAAGCACCACAGGAATATAAGTTACTGTTGCCACGATGGGATTTAAATGTTTTATGCAGAAAAAGGAGAATGTTTTTTCCAAAGAGTTTAAGAAAGCAGGACAGGTTAAGGTGAATAAATAGGCCCAGGGTGCTGCAGCATGACCCAAGTGTGCAGAGCACATGGGGCTTGTTTGCTGGCTGTGATTAGATGTCACTAATGGCTTTTGTGAGGGGTTTTAAGGCTGGAAAGAACCATTCCATCCATCAGCCTCCCTTCTTGCACGACATAAAATGCTTAAATTTGGATTAGTTGCAGTCTACTGGCCTGTTACTCTTTTTAGAAGTTATTTCAGAGCAAAGGACAGATTGTTTTACCTGCAATCACAGGGAAACAACCTCCCTATGCCACGCTGAGCTGCCAGCCTGAATCTGAGGGCTCATTTCCAACACTAGCTGTGAAAACTCTGTATTAGGTATCCCAGCCTGGCCCCAGATCTGTGTCTGTTGAGAGCAGCACTTGCAGAACAACACGGGAGCAATGCAAAGGTGAAGTGGGTTTCACGTGGGACTCCTTCCTGCAGGGAGATGTTCCAGATGGATCTGGGCTCTCATTAAGGACCCATCTCTTTCTCATTGTTTTGCAGCCCTGGTCGTGCGCTTTCTCACAAAGAGATTTATTGGGGACTACGAAGCCAACACTGGTGAGTTCTGCTCTCCCCAGCAGCACTGCAGAGAGCTGGAAAAGAAATCCACTCTGTTTTGTGACTGGTGCACATTACAGGGAAGCCAAGTGGTGTTAGATGTCCATAAGGTGCATATTTTCAGTTAATGGCCTCGAGCTGTGAAAGCAATAAATCAAAGGCTCATTATTTATGATCCTTTCAGCTGGTTTTTTTTTTTGTTTTGTTTTTTTTTTCCCCCCAAGTTGATGGAAAAGGATCAGAGTGAAAGGTTTGCTTGAGGACATACCTATACTGAAACACAGGCTCAAGGAACAACCTGCACATCAGCTAAACCACAGAAACCCAATGCTGCTCCCCCTGCAACCCCAGGGTAGGCAGAGGAATTCAGAGGGCTGTAAATGGCAGTTCAGAACTTTTTCTGTGCATTCCCTTTTTTTTTACAGGGGCCATTATAACCAGGGAGACTTCGAAATTGAAGTCTTCTCTCCACGAGACAAGCAAAGCAACCATTCATTTGTTGCTTAATCCAGAGGGTGTGTTCATGTGAGCTGTTCCAGGAAAACACTGACTGACTTGGCCAGGGTTGAAGGATGGATCCATGCTCACCCCTACTGCACATCCCACACATTGGTCACCTCACAGTTTTGGGGTGAAGGTAGGCAGGATTCAGAAAATGCTTCACTTTGGAGATGCTTGCCGAGCTCAGGAGCAGCACAAGACACCTTTGATCTGAGGAAATACAATCTGAAAGCTCCTTCTTCCAGCTCCCCCTCACTGACCCGGAGTGACCCTGATGGTTGGCTGCACTTTTGCTCCTCTTCTGTCACCACTTCTGTGGGAGGTTGTACATCAAGGGAGACCTGGGAGCTGTGCAGGGAGCCACATGCTTTTCCCATGAAGCTCCCAGGCCCAGGGCCATGCTGCAGGAGCAGGGAATATTCCAGCAATCAGGAACAGGTGGCAGTGCCTTGGGGATCCCTCAGCCCTGCTCCTCCTTGTGCCAGCCATCACCGGGCAGCACCTGCTCTTTGTTCTGCAGGGCTCAGGGAATGGGAAGAAGGGGTTGTCTGGTCTTGGTTCAGGGGTGAGGATCTTCCCACAAAACCATCTTTACAGCTTTAAATCAAGTCTGTTTTAAAACCCCACCAGGGCTGGATCCCCTCACAGTATTAAACCACGATCTGATAATGTTGGATTCAGTGCTGAATTTCTTCGTGTTGAAAATGTTCTGTGAGCTCTGACTCTTTTGCACTGGAATAAAATCTCCTGTTTCCTTGAAACAAAGGTGATTTTCAGAGGTGAGGGCATTGCTGGGCTCCCTGTTAATGTGAATTCCTTACTCTCCAGTGGATGGATTTCTCCTCGTTTGACATTGTTCTGGAGGCAGCAGTGACAATTGTACAGGGGCAAGACAGAAGGGCTCTGCACAACAGCTGTGGATTAGCATTTCTTCACAGCCCCACGTGGCTTGGGTTAAGTTCTAAAGACAAATGATGGTGACATCAAGCTCTGAAGCTGTCCTTGTCACAACCACAGACAGTTCATAAGATCAAGGCTTAAATTTTCATTGTCACTTAACTCGTGTTGCAGTAACAAAATAAAAAGTTCAAGCCCAGCATAACAGTTGTTAGATCAGAGCTAGACCAGGCCTAGGTGGCTAGAACTGGCACTTGGCTGTGAATGTGTGTCCTCCAGATTAACCAAATTCGGATTTTAAGTGCCCAGTCTTCGGGGATTTCAACCAAACTCTGCTAAAATCACACAAATCCCAAAGAGCACCTGGGAGATTCATATATAATCACTCACTCTGTGTCCAGAACTGGAGCACTTTCCTTTTTAAAGGCCTTCAGAAAAATGCAGCAGGAAACATTCCCAGATCACACCTGGAGGTCTTAGTTTGTGATTATCAAAAGTGAACTGCACTTATATTTAAAGTTAATATGGACTGAAAGCCTGAATGGGATTTTTGTGCTCACTTTGAGTGGGACTCAGTACAAAGTGGCCCTTTCCCAGCCCCCAGGCTGGCTGCACACTCAGGAAATGTCCCCACACAGCAAACACAGCCCCCCTCCACTGAGCAAACAGCCCCACAAACACTCCAGGGCCCTTCACTTTTCCACATCCTAAACCTCAAAACTCTGGGTTCCAACAGTCCAGTTTTGCCTTTGCTTTGTGATTTTGGCTCCCTGTTAACAGTCCTTGACTAATGATCTTCCTTCTCCACCAGGTGCTTTGTATTCCAGGAAGTTCACCATAGATGGGGAGCAGATCTCTCTGCAGGTGCAGGATACTCCTTTTGTCTCACTGGAGGTAAAACAGTTTCTCTGTGCTTTTCAACACCCTTCTTGTCTGATGTTTGTTGCCAGCACTTCCATCTCTAATTAACTCCACTTAACAGCAGGAAAATACCTGGGCTCAAGCCCAAGACTAATCAAGGTACCTTAAACTCCACCAAAATGAGCTCTTGAAGGTGTTAAATCAGGCTCCTTTAGGTGTAAGTCAAAATTAAAGCAAATCTGTTTCTAAACAGCAGTAAAATCACAATCTGGTTCCCTCCTGCCAACAGGTTGATTGTTTTGTTTTCTGTCAAGTGGTTTCTGTCCCTGCATGGTGGAAAATTCACCTGCCCAGAGGCCCAGCTGGCTCAGCTTGGACCTTCCTCCACAGCCAAAGTCTCTCAGATTTACAGAAGTGTTTCTTTCCAAGAGGCCAGGCTTCCCAGCAGTTGTCATTTCCAGCTGTGCTGCTTTGCCCTGCTCTCCTTACTCTGGTTTTAAATGTAATTAATTCATGTTTTTTAAGGTGTTAGCATTTATCACACTCCTTTTTCTATCAGTGTTTTAGATAGTTGGACTTCATGGTGTTAAAGATATTTTCTAATCTTAATGATTCTATAATTCTTTTATGATATTAAAGACCTTTTCCAATCTTAATGATTTGATGATTCTATTATATTCTAGATTTGATATTCTACTAGGAACCTCTTTCTAGAAATATTTTCCCAAGCAGGATTTAAGATGTCCCTCCTTGAAGATCTGCTTCACATGCAGAACAAGAGGATGAAAAAAGTGTCAAAGCAGCAGGAATTGTAGTGAAATATGGGGTTACATGAATGGTGAAAATCTCACAAGTAATAATTCCTACAGAACAGCAGAGATTTCATGATAAAATCAGGTATTTTCATTCCACCACCAAGCTTAACCTCAGTCTAAACTTAGATTTGGCCAAATAAATGTTGGGATGGGAACTCCACCTTCTCTCTTCAGGTGTCAGGCTGCCCTGGACAGCTCTGCACCCCTTGTTTTACCTGCACAAACCCACGTGTGCATCTCTGTGCTGTGGGACTCTTCAATCCTGAGTTTACAGAGCAGGATAAGCAAAGCTCCAGCAGTTCCCATTTCCAGCTTCTCTGAGGACTGGAAGTGGATTGAAGGGGAGAGCTTTGATGAAGCCCCATTCTCTGCTGTGCTGGGGTGCACAGAGCAGAGGGCAGGAGCCCTCATTTGCTCTGAGCACTCAAAAGCAAACAAAAGCTGCAGTGGAAGCTCTCCAAATATTCAAGTGGGATTTAGCAGCACAAAGGCCTTTGCCAGATTGCCCTGCAGAGAGGAGCTGTGGGGGCTGATTGGGCACCACTGGGAGTGCCTGATAAACGCTGAACAAAGGGAATCCCCTCTCTCTGCTGCCCCAGGAGAAAGGAGGGAGTGGAATAATTGAACTCCTTTTTTTTTTTTTTTCATACGAGATAGATGCTATTTTCCTGTTTAAATTAATACTCTTCTCTATAGTCCAGTGACTCCAGAGCTGCACTAAATTTAGTCAAGCCAACAGCTGAGGTTGCTTAGTCAGAAATGATTTTCAATTAGTTGAGAAGGAGTTTCATTTTCTTTGTCCCAGTCCAAGGTCTGTGCTGTTTGAAGATTGCCTACAGACACCCTTATCTCACCCTGTGTCTGTTTGCTCCAAATGATGGATCTGCAATAATTGATTAAAACTGAGAAAAGGTTGGATGTTTTATTAAAATCCTTAAGGAATAGAGTTTCCTGCATTCTGCAGGCTGAGTACAGCATTTCAGGAGGAAATCATGTGGAAACCTTTGGGATTCAAGCCCCCAGAAATGTGAAAGTGCAAGAGAGAAACAGAAGCAGATGAGTGGTTTTGTTGCTGCTTGGCCTATACACTGCAAATGCCTGTGTGTGTTTCAAAATTCATTCTGGAGCAGAGATTTCCATTTAAAAAGTAGCCCATCAGCCTTTGATTTTCCTGAATAAAGCATTCCACTTGGGATTATCCATCCATCTCACTACTGGGTGGGCCCAGTAGCTGGAGTAACAGAGAATTCCTGCTCGTTAGGGCTCTCTCAATGAGCACCTTCTCCAAACCCATTTTCAAAGCTTGCCAGTGCAATTAGTGGGGATTTTTTTTTTTTTTTTTTTTT
>VZTR01010900.1:203093-271176 GCA_013400775.1 Chaetops frenatus | reverse complement strand
TTTTTTTTTTTTTTTTGGCCATGAAAGGGTTTTGCTGGTGAAAAGAGGCTTCCAGGACATGGAGAGTGGCTAATTATCCCCAGACTGGCTACAACCCAGAGCCCAACAGTGCAAATTGCCCTTCCTCCCACAGCCTGCCCCGGCCTGGCTGGGGTTCACTCTCATTAACCTTTTTCCAACAAGCCGGGGAAGATTCCTCTTCATCGTCCCATATTGGGGTTTGAGGGTTTTTGGGATGAGGGATAAGAGCATCTGATAAGCAATTTCACTGATCACAGGATTTAGCTGTGAGCTGGCAAAGAACCTCAAGGTGTGATGAGCCAGTGTCTCTGTAGGCAACAGTGAAATATTTACAGAGGGCACTTGGCTGGCAGAACTCCTGAGGGAAATTTTAAGCCTAAATTACACTCTGACCCTTGAGAAATTCTGCTTCCTCCTCCTTACAGAAGAGCTTGTCAGCAGTTCTTCTTTCAGAAGTAAACTGATCCGTTTCGCTCACTCTTCTCCACCTCTGCCCCCTGAAGTTAGGCTTTATCATTCATATTTAGGCCTAAATAAAAGCGATCTGTCTGGGGAGAGTGCTGGGCACTAAATGCTGTTTTGCCTGAGAATGGCAGGTACGTATTGTACTGTACTGTTTTGCAGGAGGACACGGACAGCATCTGCTGCCAGGAGCAGATAAACCGCTCCATCTACTGGGCCGACGGCTTCGTCTTCGTCTACTCCATCACGGACTACGAGAGCTTCCGCCTGCTGCGGCCGCTGCACCAGCACATCCGCAGGATCCACCCCAACGCCAACATCCCCCTGCTGCTCATGGCCAACAAGGGCGACCTGCTGCGGGCCAGGCAGGTGTCCTCCAAGGAAGGGCTGCAGCTGGCCACGGAGCTGGGTGGCACCTACTGCGAGGTGTCGGCGCGGGAGAGCGGCGAGGGCGTGCGCGAGGCCTTCCAGCAGCTGTGCCAGGAGCTCAGCAGGAGCAGCAGCAGCTGCAACGGCGAGAAGAGGAGAGGTCTCCACCTCGTCCGGCCCAAGTCGCCCAACATGCAGGACTTGAAGAGGCGTTTGAAGCAGGCCTTGACTTCCAAAGGCAAATCTGGCACCGCGCTTTGATGCGGCCGCTCGGGAATCGTGTTGCAGAGCCGTGGGGAATAAGGTGGGAAGAAGGGACGTCAATTCAGCCATCAGGCCATGTGAGAGACTCTCAGGTTGTGTGAGACACTCTCAAGTAGTGTGAGAGACTCTCTGGTTGTGTGAGAGACTCTTCCATTTTGTCTTCACATCTTCCTCAGAAAGCCCCTGCTCGTTCAGTGAAGGAACTCGCAGAATTTGCTCTCTGGGGCAGGAATTTCAAAACTGTGGCTTAAAAAAAGAGATTGCCCCAAATTCATTCATTCTTTCTTTCTTTCTTTCTTTCTTTCTTTCTTTCTTTCTCTCTCTTTCTTTCTTCCAAAATCCAAACTTGTGGCAGCATTTTGTAGTCTGTTTCTCCATGGCATTTTTCATTTTGATTACATGGCAAAAGGGAAAAATAGGTCAGAGTGGTTTAAAACCTGCCAAAAAAAAAAAAAAAAAAAAAAGGACTGCACTGATCAAGAGCAGGGAGATCACCTAAAACTCTTAATTTTTTTCCCCAAACTAGTCAGACTTCAAGTTCAAAATGTTTTTAAAGGAAAAAAGCCTTCACATGAAGTATATTTACATCATTAGGTTGTTTGAGGTTTTTTTTAAGAAGAAAAGGTTTTAGGATGCCTGAAATTTTTGGCTTTGGGAATTCTTTATTTTGGCTTTGGAAATTCATTATTTTGGTGTTTGAGTTAAACCCAGGCTTCCCTGAACAGCTCCCAGAGCATCCTAGCCTATCAGGACATATACCAGTGGCAGCCTCTGTTTGTGCCTCAGCCTGTCCAAGGATTTGGGGCTGTATCCCATAAACTGATTTATGGAACCAAACCCAACACCAGGGAGCACCCAGCACTCTGTTCCCAGTGAGAGTGGGGAGGAATGGGCTTGGACCATGGCAAATTCATGATGCACCAACCTCAAACTGCTCATCTTCAAAGAGAGCAGATGAGCAACTCAAGGACCATGAAATGAAGTCGAGCCCGGTGATTCATACTCAGGGACACAGGAGGGAAACCCGAGTTTGATGGAGAGGGAAAAACACTCCCAGCTGCAGTTTCATCTGGCAAGACTGAGCTAAATCAACCTTTTCCTCATTAGGAGCAGCAAAAATGGAAATTGAGTTTGATGAGTATTTGTATAGCTCAGGGCTTTAAAATGTACTTTGTATTTTTCATTTTGTTATATTAGACAGCTCTAGCTGTGATTTTTATCACCTGGATTTGCCTTATCTCCAGCTCACTTTCAGTTTTATTTATTGTTTTCCACAGCTGCTCATCTGAGAATGTCTTGTGTTCTGATTCATTTAAGAGTCTTTGCACCTGGTTTTAAATTCAGTTTCAAGTGGTGGTAGGGGGAGAAAAGTTGGATAATCCAAAAAGGGACTCAAATTATATCAGGGAATTTTTACTTTGGCTTATGGTTAATTAACAATTTGGTGTTTGAGCAGTGTCATTAATCATCCCAGGCACTTTGGTATTTATGGCATAGAATTTCAATGTTTTAAATTAATAATAGTACAGCTCAAATATTGAATCTAAATATCCAATAGCTCAAATATTGAATCTAGAGATTCAATGGTTCAGATATTGAGTCTGAAAATTCAATAACACGAAACAGAGCAGCTTGCAAGACACACAGAAACGGAAGTATTTTTGTGTTGGACAAATGATCACCAATTTTGAATAGCAATTAACAATTTTACCACTTCAGTACTGTATAACAAGGGCTAAATTTGCTGAAGGCAATTTGCTGACATTGGTTTTCATGAAAGCCTGAGAGAATTTGTGCTCCAGCTTGTTAGAGTTGTTTGTAACTTCCTCCTTCAGCTGGAATCCTTTCTGATTTGGGAAGAAATTTCATCAAAATTCAAACTTGTCAATGTTTTATTTTCATTAGTGATTAATAAAAACATGCAAGGTCTTCCCCGAGTAGTGAATAAAATGGCTCATGTAAGTGTCACATATTGAAATATTCCTTGGTTGCACTAAAATATATTCTTTTCCCTTCTTACAACCTAAGAAAACCTGCTTTGGAAGTATTCCTTATGTAAAGAAATACTCCTTATGCAAATAAGTAATCCCACATTCCTGTGGAGACAAAAAAAATCTACATTCTGGCTAAAGCCAAAAAATATTGGAACATTTAAGTCTTCTCTTAGGTACTAACATGTGGCAAACATTTATTCTGCTCCAGTAACTTTAGTTACTTTTAGTATTTCCTTTGTTCATTTACCAGGAGTACAAATACTGGTTTTAAGCCAGGACTAACCATCTACAGAAGGCAATAAAGCTCAGTATTTTTATTTGGGGTGCAGCAGTTGAGCCCCAGGACACCTCACTCTGCCCCAGAGACAAGGCTGAATGGCAGCACAAAAAGCAGGGAGAAAAAAATGCTGTAGAATTAAGTGCCTAAAAATAATCCTGTACAAGATCAAAGTTTAGTCATGTAGAACCTGATCTGGAATTAGAAACTTCAGGCTGCCAGGGGAAAACATGTATTCTACTGAAGGTTTAAAATTAACCCTCTAGAGAGAAAGTACTGCCACAAAGCCAAGAGGGGAGAGCAAAAACCAAGATTTGAGAGTGTGGGGTGATTTTTGGGTATCAAAGGAAATTTTCCTCTCAGTTCTATTGATTTAGTCCAGATTAACTCCACTGGAATCAATACCAACAGCAGCGAGCTGTAGAATTCCTGCTTTTAAAATCTTTTTTCCTCCTCTCTCATCATTCTCCTGAGCATTTTAGATCTTTGTGCACCATCTGGTTTTCAAGATGGTTTTACAGCTGGGTTTACTTGGGCACAAAGCAGTTGAGTGATTTGCCCCAAGGTTACACAGCTGAGCAAGTACTTGAGAGGAACTCCAACCCTGTGTCCTTTGTAATAAATTCCCAACTCTTCACAACAACTCCCAGACTGTCCACATCCCTCAAGGTATGCACAAAGCAGAGTGAGTTGTGTTGCACAGGAATGTAATTAAAATTTGGAGAAAGTTATTCAGATTTCAGCTGTGTTAGGGACTGAGCAGAGTCTCAGTGCCAGGCTGGCACCTCACAGTTACAGCAACACCAAGACAGGCTTGGGAGTCACTGAAGATATTTGTTAATGGTTATTTCTGTGTTCCTGTCAGCTGCATTTCTCACACATTTCCAGTGGTTCCCCATGGAAATGCAGTGTGACCTGGGAGAAGGGAAAATCAGGCTCTATTTTCTCTATTTTTAGCTTTTCCTGTGACTTGCTTGATGGTCTTGGTGAGATCTCTTAATCTGAATTACTCTGTCCATAGGTCAGATACCTGTCACACACTTCAGCATTCACAGGAGAGGATCAGCCAGGAGAAATAAAGGAATGCCCCCATTTGTATAAGGATGGCTGAAATATTTACATCTGAACTCACATCTTGCTTCTGCATCCCTTTAAAACTCAGTTGTTGTTTTGATCCCACATTTACACCTGGAGCAGAGGATAAAACCAGAAAATTCAGATCCTGATTTCAGGGAACAGCTCAGATAGAAATATTTGTGTCCAGATTTGTGTCAGGTGTACAAATGAAGAAGAAAGAATAATTTTCTGAGACATCAAAGGAAACCTGCTCTGCACCAGAAAACAGTTGTCTAATTGTTTTCCAAGGCAAACTGGGTGGCTGCCAGCTGATTGTTACAGCTGGATTTCCCTCTGCCCACTGGCAAAGTAGATTTGTGGTCAAAATCCCACTGCTGTGTTTGCAGAGCCAGCACACAGCCCTGAGGCAGCAGAACACAATGAAATACTTGCTAATATTTCATGTTCCTGGATTCTCAGAGCCCTTCTGAGCTGTGCCTGTCTCCTCTGGGGCTCACACAGGAAAACCATGGGATAAAAGTTCAAAAAGATCTCCAGCTTCACTTTAAGAGCTCCAAAGCAGGGACAACAGGGTAGGGAAGATGATCCGATCTATCTCTAATGGAGACAAAGCAAGACTCTTCCTTTGATAATTTCTCACTGGCTCTGCCCTCCTTCTCCCTCTCCATTCATGCCTTTGCTCTCATTTGACTTAGCAAGCAAAAAACTCTTGCAGTTCTTCTTCCTTTGGCTTGCAAACATACTTTTGCTGGTTAGCTTAAAATTTGTTTGCAGATATTTGAACTCCAGACGTGGTTTATAACAAAAGAAGAGTGTCTACTTAGTCATTTGACCTTATTTACCTAAAACATTTTAAAGCACAGCTACAACTCTTTGTTTTGAATTCCTGCCACTTCTCCCCAAGAGCTCTCACTGGCTTAGCCCAGTATTTCCTCCCCTTGTTTTGTGCTTACAATGTTGAGCTCATTAATGTTGCAGAGTCATTGCTTATTTAAACCTGTTTAGTTCTTAAGTTTTGCTGCTCTCCTCTGAAATGCATTTGGTTTAATCAGACAGATTCTCTTCTCTAAGCAGCTGTGCAAGTGGAAGAGGAGCTCAGAACAGCTGGAGATTTTCTACTCTGTCAGGTTTTAGCCCATTATTGAAGATTTTGGAATAAACAGGAGCATGGAAAATGATGCAGCAAACCCCACTTCAAATCTCCCTTCATCTGTAGCTGGTGCAATAATTTTATCTGTCACTAAGTGGACAAAGTTCATCCTAAATGATAATGCTTTTTCCTACGGATGGAAAAACACCAAATATGAAGCAGAGAGCTGAGCTGATAGACTGTAAACCCTGGGATCCAATTCATTCAGGAGCTGTCACACCAATCTTCTTTTCTTTAGAAGATACATTTTTTACATTTTCCCTCTTATCCAAAAGGGTTTCAAGACGGAGCCTCTGGATCTCATCACACAGACACTTCCCATCCCCTCCAGCAGGTCAGGGGAAGCTGCACATTTTCCAGGGATGATGGGTGAAGCTGTGCATGTCTGTGCTGTTATGAGGGCTGATTGTGGAGACTGTTCCTAAGGAGGTTTTTCTGCTCCCTGGGCAGTAATGCAGAACACTCACAATCAGTAACCGGTCATTTGGAAAAGATATTCGGGGTTTTTTGCTGAATCTGGAGACACTCTGTACCTTCTCTGCTGCTTAGAAAGCTCACAAGATAAACAGAAGGTTGGGTTTTTTCTGAGGTTGCCTTTGAACTCTCACAGAGACAGTTGAATTATATCAGTTTTGATTGTGATCCAGGTTTCCAGATGCTTGCAGAGGCCACCACTCTTCAGTGTTCTGCATTGTATTTCACTTCAGAACACAGTATTTTCCTATGCCATGATGAAAAAGCTAATTTGGAACATCACATTGATAATGTGGCAGTTTTGATTCCCTGTTTTTGATGAAGGTCATGGTTTTGCATTTGTTGGGGACCTGAACTCAAACTCAGGCTCTGTCAGCAAAGGTGTTTGACCAGGCTGCCCAGAGAAGCTGTGGCTGCCCCTGGATCCCTGGCAGTGCCCAAGGCCAGGCTGGACACTGGGGCTTGGAGCAGCCTGGGACAGTGGGAGCTGTCCCTGCCCAGGGCAGGGGGTGGCACTGGATGGGATTTAAGATCCCCTCCAACCAAACCATTCCAGGATTCTGTGGTTGAATGAACAAGACGCTTCATTTTTTACCCAGCAGGACAAGGCACAGCCCAGCAGTTCTGTGACTGTCAGTAAAGAGCAGTGGGATCAGGGAATGCAAGAGGAATCCAATCTTTAAATTACTCTCCTGTCTGCCTTTGATTTTCCATAACGGAGACCCTCCCTCAAGCTTTTTGGTGGTGGTGTGGATATAGAGGAAGTGATGGTGGCAATTCTGCCTCAACAATCTGTGCTCCAGTCCCTCCATCTGGGAATGGTGGCTGAGGTCAACATCTGTAGGACTCTCCCAAATGCACTAAAAAAGGGTTACTGGGAACTATGGGCTCTCTGAGGCTGAACAAAAGTGCTGTTCTTTGTGAACTACACATCTGGAGATGCTTTGCTGAGAAGGAAACTCAGAATCCAGGCCTGAGAGAGCCATTAGAGTTTCCCACTGACATCTGTTCAGAGTTGTGATAAAAACCCCACATCTTTGTCACCTTCCAGCCCACGTGGCTCCACATCAAAGTCACTTCTGCTCCTGAAGGTTTGCAGTGGTGCTGCTGTTCCCAGTGCAAACACTCGGAATGGAGGGTTGGAGTTGCCATTCTCCTCCACCCTTTTAGCTGCCAAGACCACCTATGAAGTGCAGAGCCCAAGAGTGAGCACCAGACACCAAATATATCTGACAAGTGTTCATCAGTCTGTGCTGGAGAGCAGGAGCTGGCTCTCAGGAGAGTCCTAATCTGCCAAAAGAGCAGCTTTTAAAGCCCAGAATACATATTTGTGTCAGGCCTGTGAAATGATACTTTTTATATGTAAGTGGTGTTCTGTGGGAGTTATTTATTAGGCAGCTTTAAAGAAAGCAAAAAGTTTTGTTTCTAAATCCTGAGTGCTAATCATTGAAAGCCCTCATTTTAGCTGTTTTTGTAGCTTTAATTTTAGCCATTTGCACTTCTGAACCTCAAAGCAGGGAATGAAGTGAAACACAAGGAACCAGAGGTTCATCTCTTTATACATTTGGAAATGCACATTTTCCCCAAGCTGCAAATACATCTCAGCACTGGAAGAATCAAAAATCATGAATAGGACTGACAGAATATGTTCAGTTTGCATAGTCCAGACACTCCTGAATCCCAGTGCTGTGGCTTCTGGGAAGAGCCACTGGTAAGACAAGAACAGACACTTAAAAAACATCTAAAAATCATCACCACCCACTTACACGTGGTTTGCAAGGAGTTTGAAAGCCAAGACATGCCAGGCTGAGGGAAAAGGCTCTCAAAGGGTTAAACGCTTCCTGCCTTTAATCTGGAATCACGTAATGTGGAATGAATGTTTCAGCTCAAAACTGTTTCCTCACTCTGACAGTTTCATGGTGCGAGGTCAAAGTGTGGGAGAGATGGGGAGAGGAGAGGGGGAGCATGGAGTGGTGAGCTGCTAAATCCAGAGAAATAAAAAGGATGGGTTCTCCAGCAGCCTCAAGCCAGCTGGGATGGCCGTGGTGGAGCCATGGGCAGATGTGTGGGACTTGAAGGACTTCCTGCTCCGGGCTCCCTGTGCTTGTCCCTTGTGTTCCCGCTTGGCTCCGGGCACGGTTCCCACGCTAAAATGTGCCTCGAGTTTCTCACAGTTGCTCTGCCCAGACACAAAGTGCAGCTCCAGTCCTTTCTGCACTCTGCACATGCAGGGGTTGGGACTCCTCTGGGGGTACTCCTGGATATATTTATTTTCCCTTCCTGTGTGGATCTTTTCCTGTGCAAGCAGCTCTGTTCCGTGCACCAATGTGCTCCACCCGGTGTGGAAAACTTCGGTTTAAAGCACATTTCAAGTTCATTTGAATTTTTGGACCAACCATCACTTCTTACAGCAAGAGTGGCCTGGTTTGATTTCATTTACAAGACCTCCTACAAAGCAAAAAACCTCACTCATGGGTATCACCATGTCAAAATATATTTCTATACATCAGCCAGTGCACCACGTTTGTCTTTTTCCTTGTAGTTTTCACCTCCTCTGCCACGGGCAAAAGTTATCATTTGGGGAATTATTGAATTTTTTGCCCATCAACACAAACTTCTAATCACTGATACAGGAATTGAGAGAAAAAGAAAATATAAACAATTACACAGACACTTAATTAAATGCATGACGTGCCCTCCCTCACAAGCCAAGCACAACAGTCTTGACCTCGCTGTTTTCACTCTGGGTTACTCAGCCCACTCCAAATCCTTGTTTTCCCTCCTTAAACACATCTGAACAAGGGCACCACATGCTCCTTTGTGGGGCTGATGTTTTGGCATGTGATGGGGTGTGACAGGCACATGGTCTCTCCCAGGAGTCACCTCTGCAGCCCCTGGCTGCACTAACTGGGTGCTTGCACATCAGGACAATGACCCCACAATTTATGCCCAATACACTCCTTCCAAGGAGCAAAGATAAGGACATCCCCCTCCCCAACCCATGGCAGGAACACAGAGAAATTTGGTAGATCAGCCTGCTGCTGAGAATAGTAAATTCTGCATCTTCCCACCAAATGATAACAAAAGTCTGAAGGGAATCAGCTGACAAATCCTCTTGCTCAACACCACTCGTCCCTAAGCTGCATGAAAAAAACAAACTCCTTTCATGGCAGGAAATCCTCAGGCCAGTTTGTCACCAGGATTCAGACAGATTTAAATAACAGAGCTGCTAACAGTGGATTTTGAGTGGTAAATGATAGGACCAGAAAGGCTGGACAGTGAGCATTTCTGTGGTCTGAGAGGTACAAATCCTATTTTTAAGGCAGACGTGGGTTCTAATGCTTTCAGGATAAAGATGTGGGTTAAAGATGCAGAAGGATTCTAGAGCTCTTTTTGAGAGTGATTTAGGAAAAGGTCAAACTCCTGCCCACAGCTCCAAACATTCTATTTCTAAAATGGGCCACATAAAAATTCCCTAGGCCAGAGCCACCAGTTTTCATCATCCAGCACCAGCCTTTGAACAGAACTGAAAGATCCTCATTCAAATCTCTGTTTCAGTGCTTCTCTGTGTATTTTGGAATATGCTTTAGGGGACACTACCAGTTCCTCTAATCCCATATTATCACGCTCCCTGTCTCTTGGGCACGTTTTCCTGCCGGTGCAGTGTAATCCAGGGGGTCAGGAGTACTGCAGAGTGGTTGTTCCACCCCTGTGCTTCAGTTCCAGTGAAATTGAAATGATTCTTCCTTCCTTTGCAAAGTGTTTTGAGATCTATTGATCAAAACCCCTGTGTGCAAGCCAGGTGTCAGAGTGTTTTCAATATTCAGTTGCTGCTCCCTTGTGCAGGAGAAGAGCTGATGGTTTGTTATTAATAGAGCAGGAAGTGGGGATTAAACTTTGCTCTCTAATTACAAACAAAAGCTACAAGAGCTCTGTAGCTTCTGGATAAACCTAGGAAAGAGCAACTGTTTCTAAGGCAAGTGAATCCCAGAAGTAGAAACCCAGATTGATGTCTCGCAGGGAGCTGAATCAAAACAAGGTCGGGTTGGCAGGCTGCCTCCTCTTCACCTTGTGAATATTCTCCTAGGGAGGGATCTGGAATATAACTGCTCTGACGCAGGGTTTCCTGTTGCAAATGCTCTGTGCAGCCTGGGATTCTTTTTTAATATGTGCCTAAGCCACATTTTCAAGCAGTGTAAATTGCCACAGCACCACAAGAGTTTTGGGGATCAAAAGAAATCCAGCTGTCGGCTTTTATTAGCTGAGGATTTAACCCAGACTGAAAATCATCCCCAGCAAAAGCCATCTCTGAGGCTGGGAAGGCAGTTCCACATCTGCAGGTGAAGCAGAGCACCAGGGTCCATCTGCAGTTGCAGGGAGAGCTGTGCAGGGTAGCCTTGGAATCTTCTGGGTGTCACCATGAAATCACACGGAAAAAGTGTCAGAGCTGTGTAAACAAAAGCTCAGCCTGTTCAGTGGCCTCTTGGATTTGCTTTAAACTCCTCGTGCATATTTTGCATTCACTTTCCAGGAATAGCCCAGTGAGATTCACCCTGGCCTGAGAATTCCTGGTGACTGGATTGATGTGCTTGGGATATCCAATTCCCTTTTGTGCAGTGACAGATGAGGGGTGTGGGAGCCCTGATCCACCTGTGGATCCCGGGACTATCACATAACAAATCTGATATTGCAGCAACAGCCAGATGGATTATTTAGAGGTGCATGCAGGTTCTATATGGCACAGAAGGTCCTGCTGGTACATCCAGGGAGTGCAGCCACACCAGGCCCAGCCCTGAAAGCAGCAGAGCTCCGTTAGCAGAAAGCTGCATTGACAATCTAATTGACAATCCCCACTGCAAAATGCAGCCCCGTGCTAACACAGCCCTGCTACTCCCAGTTTGGAGCTGGTTTGGTCAGCATTCACTGGGGACTCGCTGCCCCACTGTCCATTGTGTGATGTGGCCGTGCCCTTGGAGCTGCACAGCTGGGAATTTGTTCTGGAAAGGCTGCACCGCTCACTCGCCCGCCGCGGGAACAATGCAATGGGATTTTTCTCTAAGTGCTCATAATTAACAAAGCACAACTCATGTAATCATCCAGCCCTGCTCAACATCAATGGAAAAATACACAGACAAAGAATTACCTCCCCACTGCTTTTGAATGGCACAATAAAGTAAATAATCTGACCACAAGAATTCGAGGAGGAAAGCAAAGCCTGGATCCGTCAGCAGCAGCATTTCCCTGCCTTCAAAGCTCAAGCAGTGTTTAAAAGATGCTCTCTGCTATGAGCAGCTTTCCAAGTGCTGCCCACTTGCTGTGCCCTGAGTTAGAGATGTGGCAGTGTCCTGAGAACATCCCAGCTCACCAGACATCTTCATTTATTACAACATCAGTGATGGCAGGAGCTGTGCCTGCCCAGAAATCCAGGTCTCGGAAAGAGCTCTCACATAAAAATAAACAGGGCTCTCTTGGGCTGTTACTCAGCAGGGCATAAAGCAACTGAGGAGATACTGATGGAACCAGTCATGGAAAATTTGGGTCATACTATTTAAATTCACTTTTCTGGTTATGTTCCTTCTTTGGTGTGTTTCCCTCCCTCTGCTGTTTCTGATGCTGAAGGCTGCTACATGAGCACCAAGATCTCGGAGTGCTCTTCTGACTCTTCACACCAAATTTACCTCTCAGTGCTGCAATAAATCCAGATGCCCCAAAGAGAGATCATCACTACCTGTGAAGAAAAGAGCAGGAAATAAAATTAACTATAAGGAGCCACTTGGCCCAGTCCATTATGTGAGTTTCATGACATCCAAAAAATTAAAAAACATAAATTAATTACCATCATATGTCAAGCAATAATAGAGAAAAAAAAAAAAGAACCTTGCCATTGTCAACCTGTTTTTCTATTGCATGAGATTTTTCACTCGATTTCAGTGGATCAGCTTCTTGAATAAATTTCTGCGTTGAAATTCTAACCTCTTTCAAGAAAGGTATTTTAACCTCAGTTCTAGGAAGGAGAAAAAAGGAGCTTGGACAGTGTCTGTTGCTGCAGCTGTGGTTCCCAGATCACTGAGGGTTTACAAGGCCATGAGTAAAGACCTGCAGCTGTCCTGCAGAACCACACTGTCCTTTTCAATCTTTCAGCTGAAAATGCTGGGCAGGTGCATGGCAGTCCTTTCTTTCTGGCTAAAAGCAGTCTATAGCCCCACAAATCTGGGAATTGGGAGTCTAGGGTAGTTTAAGCTTTTTAAAGAAAGGATAAGCCAGTTAATAATTATGTAATTAACAACTAAGACAATTAATATATTAGGTAATAAATTATTATTCTTGGTTCTTTATTTGTACCTCATTTCTGTAACATCCTCTCTACATTTTCCATGGGGGATTTTCTGTGTCACTGAACACTCAGGTTTTAGTTGTGCCACTCATGAGGGACAGAAGGGCTGTGTGGAGGGGGGTTCTTTCTACCAGACTTTTCCACTACCAATATTTTCCACTAGCAAGGTCCCAAACTATGTGCTTTGACTGCTCCCTCCCAGGCATCCAAACAAGAATCTGGGGATGGAATGGAAGGGAAAGGCAGTTCACCAGATGTCCATGGGTGTGTAATTGATCCGTGTGGACATCAGGGCAGAATTTGGCAAAATGTCAGCTGGGACATCATAGTTAAACCACAGAAAACAAGGCTTGCTGTAAGAATTCTGCTGTAGATAGAAAACTATTTTAAAAATAAATGATAACAGAATGGACCAAAAAGGACTGAACTGGTATGAGCCAATTACTTGGATTTCTGAAGGATCAGACCTGCAACCAATCTTGTAAAATATTTTTCTGCAGGACTCTGGCAGGGAGTGTCAGAACACGTGAGTGAAACTTGCTGATGCTGTAAGCTGGGAGGCACCATTAATATACAGTGCCCTGCAGGAAGAATGGCATTCCTCTGGAGAATTGGATATGGTAATGGGATGCAAGAACAAGTGCCTTGGGACTGAGAACAAGAATTTCTCCTCTAATCAGTCAGAAGCAACACAGGAAGAGAAAGGCCAGAGTATATTACAGCACATGTATGGATGTCATTGTGCTGCAGCTCCAAAACGGGAAATGGGATCTGAGGGCAAAATAATTACAGCAGAGCTGGGGGTGGGAGTGGCACTTAATGGGCTGCCTGAGACCTGCCCTGGTCCTGTCCTATCCCTGGCCACCCATACTTGGTGTAGGACAGGAGTAACTGAGGGCAGGAAACCTGTCCCATCACAGGAGGCTGAAGCTGTGATTAGATTTTTATATCTGTGACACCCAAAGAGCCTGGAGCAGGTACAAATGTGGGTTTATGTCCACGTGAGATAGCACAAGGAATTATGAGCTCAGGTAGGCTTGGATGTTTGGGGGTAGGGCCCCACTGCCACCTCCACCTGCTTGTTGTGCCCCCCAGGCTGCTCATCCCTGTGCTGCTGGCACAAACATCCTGCAGCCACTGGGAAAGGAGGCAGAAAACTGATCCACACAAAGAACAATCCAGCAGCAATACAAAGGTCGTTTTTCTAGATCCAGTCTCCAGACAGTCAAGCACGACTGGGCTTCTTTGAAATCTGAGATTGGCTCAGTTGATGGTGATTTGGGAATCCTGGCCAAGTCACATTTCCACTGCAAAGAGAGGCCTTCCCAAAGGTGCCCTTTTTGGGTGTGTGGAATGCATGTCCAGAGGAAACAAAGCTGCTTGCTACACACCCCTTGGAGTGCTGAGGACAAATTTGTCAGCTAAGGAACAGCACTGAGCAGGAATTACTGAGGCAAGTGGCCATGGATTCCCAGTGGTGTGGGAATTAGAAGCTGGCTCCGCCCAAGAAGCAGGGCCATGGTTTGGGTGCGTGTCACAAGTGCTGGGCCCCAGTGGCTGCAAACCTGCAATGACACCTACTGGTAACCAGAGATGTTCCTGCTTCCAAACCGAGCCTGCTTGCTTCCAAACTGAAGAGATTTATGTCATATCCTGGCTTTCCAGGATATGCACCAAGGTTCCCCACAGTGGCTTTGTACGTCCTAGTGCAGGAAGCTGGGCTCTGTTTAGCCACATTGTCAATCAACTCATTTTCAGTTTCTGTCTCCTGACCTGAGCTGAATAATCCACGTTGGAGCCATCAGAGTGTGCCCAGTGTGGGCACTGGGAGCCCAGTGCTCCTCTCCATCAGCCCAGTCAGGTGTGGATGGCATGGGCCTCTCCTGGACCACTCCTATAGTTCCACACTAATGGTTCTGTTATCCTACAGGACAGAGTTGTCCATAAACCTCCTCTTTAGCACACACACCTGCTCCCTGAAAGCCTTTGGAGGTGACCCTCTCTATCTGCAGCTATCGCAGGTCATCCCTGAACTGGTGACAACAAAATAGTCCTAATGCAGACAGCAATGGAGAACAGAGTGTGTGACCTTACACTGGGAAGTCTCAGAGCCAGGGATAATATTTCCCTCGAAACTCTCTTTTTTCCCAACTTAAGATGAAGACTTTGACCAAATTTATGGAAGACTGAGCCTCCTGAGCCCTTCATCAAGCAAGGGGAGGCAGGAGACTTGGCCAGACTGTGCAAAGTCTCAATCCTCAACTCAGGGTCAGCACTGGGCTTGCTCATTTTGAAGATATAATGTGGAAAGAAAGGGAGTGGGGAGGGAGGAACCATCTATTTGGAAGCTGGATGGGTTCTAACCTGTACCCTGTCAGTCTGCTGGAACACTGCCAGCATAATTCCTGCTTGGCCAGGCTGCCATACATTACAGGAGAAATCCAAGCAAAGTAATTAGTCTCAGGAATCCCACTTGAGAGTTCCTTACTGAATTCCTCAGATTTGTCCCAAATTTTAAATTGCATCCTTTGTCTTCTTTTAACACATTTCTGGGTGACACTACAACCATGCACAAATAATAAAAGTTCCCCAAATTATTTCTAAGATGGTAACACTTGAAATTATTAATTTGCATTAAAGAAAATCCACGGTGAGAATATTCTGTATTTGTTAAGAGGTAAAGTGTTGGAGAGAGGGATTATCTGCTGGCAGCCCTGAAGAACACACAGCCCAGATTAATGTCAGTACCTCTGGATCTCTCCAGAGGACACATAAATATATGTGAGGGCCAGTTTTCCAGCTTCTCTCTACAACTGGGAGAAATGAGCACTTGAAGGGCACACTTTGTCTTATCCTGGACATCTGGAAATATCTCTGCCAGGGTGAGATGAATTGTGCCTCAGAGAGGAACCTATTTTCCCCTTATTTGGGCACAACATATATATCAACCTTACACAATAGATAGAAAAATTTTGCCTAAAAGATCCTGCAAGGAGAGTCTGGCCAACTCTCTGGTGTGGCAAATATTTAGTGTGGAGAGATGAGTTCTCCCCTCGTGTTACAAGAGAGATTTTCTTGCCTCAGCCATTGCTGTACATTGCATGAACTACTGCAAAGACCTAAAGAGAGGCCCTGCTAGCTCCTTTTATGAAGAGATAACAATTTTTTAAAATTAAATTTTCAGCTGAAATAGGTTTGATATGATCTCATTAGCCCACATATTTTAAAGCTTACCATGACCTCTTTGAAAAATTCTAGTAGGACAAACAACACCCACAAGAACTGGGCACCCAAAGTTCCAGTGGCTCTTCCAGTGGCACAAAACCCCTCAGCCAAGGCTATACCAAGGAGTTGTCACAGATGAGGGGCTGAACTGCATCATATTTGTCTTGTTTTTCTACCAAATCCCCCTAGGATTCAGGGTCTCTCCTGTTGGAGACACCAGAAGCAAAAGGAGCTGTATGTGAAATTTCCTACACCATTTCCCAGGAGTTTTCCCTTGCATTAAATGTTTGTGGGAGCTTTGGAACTACAGTCACTGAGGGGCAATTCCTGTCCAGCACAGAAAACCATCACAGGCTGCAGAGCAGCATTTGGGCTCTAAATTTGGGCATCAGGAGTGTTTTGCTCATCCCAAATTTTCTGTGCTAAAATAACATGTAGAACACACTCTCTTCTTATGTGCCTCCAGGAAACAATTCAGCTTCCAAATGGGCTGGTTTGCCATGGCTGTCACAGACAGAGCTAATACAGTATTTACTTAATCTGGCAATTTTTGAAATCTTCCTTTAATTAGAGCTAAATACAGTCTGTCCTTGAAATTCATTTATTTATACTATTCGGCGTCCTCACTGATAGAATCAAATGAAAACTCTGCCTGCAAATATGTTTTTCCTCCTGCATTTAGAGCTCATGGCATTCCACAACACTTTGAGGCCAAAGTCTGCAACTTAAGAGAACCAATTCTTTGGCAGGAGTCACTTCTTGTGAAACTATTTTTGGCCCAGAACAACAAGGCTTATGTAGCTCCCCACAGTTCCCTATCACTAAAATACCACCGGCTGTTGTGGAATGAAAAGGAGTCATGGGGGCTAAGCCAATGTCCTTTGGATCACTGGAAATCCGTGAGGCTGATCCCATTTAGGAGTCTGTTGTAAGAAATGATGGGTTTCCTTTTTCCCCCCCAGAATCACACCATCATTAATACTTGTCCAGCCAGGGTTCTCTGTGGATCAGGTCCTGAAGCACCCAAGTGGAGGTGCCCAGTTTCCATCTCTGTGGATGGCTGGGATAACCAGGAGATGGGAATCTCCTGAATTTATCTCATAATTCTCACACACACACGAAGCTGCAAGGAAAATGAGGGTGGTTTCTATTGCATAATTCCCTGGAATGTGACAGACACCTCCAAAGGAACTCTCTGAAAAGTCTGATCAGAGGCAGCACAGCAGAGCATCCTGAGCCACACTCACAGCAAACCTGGAAAGGCTGGGAGCTGATTCCAAAAAACCTGAGATTGCTTGGCAAAGGCTGGTGCCTCCCAGCACATGCCCCCAGCCCTTCCAGGGATTTTTCCCCTCAAGCCCCAACCCTGAGCATTATCCTTGTGCTGTGGGCAGAGGGGTGGTGGGTCCCTGCATGCTGCCCTATACACGGATGTAATTCCTGCACTTTCTCAGGGTACAAGACTCAACACAGAAAAACAAACATGGAAAAGTCTCCTTTCCTCCTTCCTTTGAAATTATTTCTCTCCTGTGCAAAGAAAAGGGGAACAAATGAAATTTCACCCACAGGGCATCGAGACATTTTACAGCCTTTTAGCAATGAAAGTAGCAACAGCAAATTTGGGAAAACAGAACCAAAGCTGCTGGATGCCAGTATGCAATTAATCCCTTTTCATTTGCTACTTCAGATTTTATTAATGTAACAGAAGGAAAAAAAATGGATCAGGGCTGATCAAACACTTCACACCAAGAAGAGTCAGGATTTCTTTTCTAAATCTTGTTATTTTCTAGCATACAATAGAAACCAAATGTCTCCATCAGGATTAGGCCATAAGCCACCCACAAAAACCAAGCATTACCAAATATAAACTGTCGCAATTATTATTTTTTTTTCTGTCAGCAAACAAAACACCATCAGCTTGTTTACACAGAGCAGTAACCAGCTTTGCAATTAAGTAAGACAAAAATTCAACAACCGATTTACATGATTTTCCATGCAAATGGAGCATTTATCAAGGCAGCAGAAAGGTGGGAATGAGCAGTTCTCTCACCAGGTTAAATTGCACGGCTTGATATCTTTAAAGAAGAACCACAGGAAAAGAGCAAGGCAGGGTGAAGGGCTGAGCATTCCCATTTTCCTCTGGGAAGTGATTAGCATCAATTAGGAACTGTTAGTCACTGCAGAGTGTGGGTGTAGCACACAGGCAATGATAACAGCACTTTCAGGGAGAGCTTCTCCAAACTCATAAACCAATTTATTAAAAACTCCTTCTCCAAGATGGAACTCCATGGAATTGACCCTGCTGCACCCCTGGGCAAGGCCCAGTGATTTCTTCTCTTTTTAAGCTGCTGAAAGATTGGCTTGATCCTGTCTCAGAATGCATCAAACACAGGGATAGTGCTCTTGTAACAGGGAATGGTGGTTAAAATCCTGGAAAACTGCTATAAAAACCCATTTGACACCAAGACAACTGGAGATTCCATCAAAGGGAGATCAGCCAAGAAGGGAAATGACAGCTCAGGGTTGGAGTCTTTTTGTTTTTGAACATTTGCAAATGTGAGGCTTTAGGACTTAATTTATCGTGGGTTTAAACTGCAGGCTGAGATCTGAGCACATTTTATATTTGCACTTTTGCAGAGTTTTACATTCAGGTCAAATGCTGGATTAGAAATGTTTCAGTTGTTCCCAGCCATCTTGTCAGAAAGCCTCAGTTCTGAGTGTTTGTTCTGTGTATTTTTGTTTAAGACCATGACACAGAGCAAGGCTTTGTGGATCAGCATAAAAAGAGCTTATTGCTATTGTTTGGAGAGATGCTTGTTCACCAAATTATAAAAAAAATTCCAGCATTAAGTAAATCAACATGATGTGAAGAACATTTCAGTTTCAAAAGATGAGATCATGCAACCTTTTCTGACTGTTATTTACAGTGGGTAGGCAGAATTCTCGCAGTTGTGCTTTTCAACAACCTTCATATATTTAGTCAGAAATCTCTGTTTCTGGAAGCTTTCTGTGTTGTCATGGAAATTATCACCATGTCCCTAAGACTAGGGACTACGATAGCAATTTTATGACAAATTACAGGAGATAGAGAAGGAGAATATTTTGGCATAAGACAATACTTAGAAGGAAAAGGAATCACACAACGTTTTTGGACCCTAAAAAGGCATCCAATTAAAGATGACTCCTTGATCTCTGTCCATGCTTTAAAACCAGTCAAGTACAAAATCTACCAATCTACAGGAGGTATTTTTTTGTAGGGTTCAATACAATCCCTCTATATCACCAAAGGAAGTTTGGCCAGGACATCTCAGGCTGCTTCCAACCTTTTTTCAAAGCATCACACATCAAAATCTAAGAACAAACCACACCAGAACACAATGATCTCAGGAAGATTTTGGACCATTTTAATCTGAATCTTGCAGACTTTTTCTGTTATAGACAGCCTGTGCAATCACCAGCTCTCCAAACCTTTGAAAATTGCTCCTACATAAAAATCACCCAACAGTGAGTTTTAATAACAGAAGAAACTCTTCCCAGGTAAGGAAAAGGATGTGAAAAACTATTTTAGACAAAGAAGAAAGATGCTTTCCCCCTATTGCTGCACTCTAAGCTCTGCAGAGTTGTCCCAGGAATCTGGAAAGCAAAGAAGGAAGATGTTGTAGAAGCCAGTTTTGTCTTCACCAAGCCTGGAGAGGGGAGAACAAAAGGCTGATCACAGGAAGATTAAAGCCCAGATAATAAAGAATCCAGCTCGTGCTAAAACTTCAACCCTGCTGCCCTTCCTGGTTACCTGGACTCACTGGCTAGAACACCAAAGAATGAAAAATTCCTGCTGCTTTCCATTTTTCCATTTAGGGCATAACTAATTGACCTACAAATAGAAATAGCAGTTAAGTAGCTGCCTTAAACCCTGAAATACCTAAAATTATTCATATAAATAGAACTGATATTTTCCATATTTTTAAAGTGAAAACAAAGGGGAAAAAATAAAACTTGAAAAAAGGTCAAGAATAGTTTTTATCTTTTTGGGGTTTTTTTCCCACAGATATTGTTAATTACTTTGTTTTTCAAATTATTTTTTAAATTAATTTTAACTTCTTTTTCGTGCAAGTAGCACAGCACAGAGGTACATGGAATCAAAGTAAGGATATTTCAACCTGTTGCTGGCTGCACATAGGCAGAGAACAACGTTGTGTCAGAAGCAGGGGAGAGGCTGGATAGGCAAGTCCCCATTCCTGAAGGGATTTAAAAGCTGTGTAAATGTGGCACTCGGGGACATGTGGTGGCCTTGGTGCTGTGGGACTTGATGATCTTAAGGGTCTTTTCCAACCTCAATTATTCTGTGACTCTATGTCTGAGCTGCTTTTAGTCCAGTTCTCGGAAAATCTATAAAAAGACTCGATGAATCAGATTCTGGATTTTAAAAAACTCCTAGTAATGAATTGAAAATATTTTATTTTTTTTTTTTTTCCTAATATTGATATTCAAAACTGTAACTCACTTCAAGAATTTGGAGTTTCAAAATTTTATCTTCCTCGCTACTTTCTAATTAACAAAAGAACCCTTTTTCATCTATAATAGATTTTTCTAAAGGAGATCTAGCAAAGTGGAGCGGTCCTGAAATGAACCCCAACAAATTCCAGGTGCTTTGAGTTTCACTTTTCAACACGATCGAGTGCTCAAGCAGCAATTCCAGCCCGCGACCAGGAGAGAGCAGGCACAGACAAGGATTTGAGGATCCAGCCCGAAGTAGCAGCGAGCTCCTGGTTTAAGTGCTAGAGCTGAGAGGAATAGGATGATTTCAAGGCCATTATTTCACGGTGTGTGGGTATGATTGAAGGTCTCCAAATGGCAGCCACTGCAGCTGATGTTAGAGGATGAAGTTCTCTGCCAAGGGACACTCCTTAAAAACAAATCAAATCCCTGATTTTCTTCCTGGCAGAAAATAACTTATTTCAGTCCAATCAAAAGAATAAAGAAACTTCTGTGCCTGAAAACCACTCAGAGAAGTGTTTGAACACAGGCCACCCCAGTCCTGTAATGGTACCAGGGCTGCTCCACTGGGATTGGGATGGCTTTGGAGACTGGAATTGGTAAAGCTCCACTGGGATTGGGACGGCTTTGGAGACTGGAATTGATAAAGCTCCACTGGGTCTGGGATGGTTTTGGAGGTTGGAATGGTTAAAGCTCCAGTGGGATTGGGATGGTTTTGGAGGTTGGAATGGTTAAAGCTCCAGTGGGATTGGGATGGTTTTGGAGACTGGAATGGTTAAAGCCCTATTTGGAGTAGGATTGTTTTGGAGACTGGAATGGTTAAAGGCCTGCACCCAAGGAGCAGGGAAGGACAAACAAGCCTCAAAGGCACAACACACCCCCTGGACCTGATAGCATCCTCCAGCCACTTCAAAAGAGCCCAGGCCTGTTTGATATTCCCTTTTCCCCCTTGAATTTGGAAACGTGTAAACAGGGAGAGCTGGGCCAGCAGCTTTGAGCCGAGCGCAGGAGCTGCAGAGAGGGAAGTGGGAGGAGAGCAGGGCCCAGCTGGCCTGGCCTGGCTGTTGTCAGATGGGAAGGGCTCTCTGCTGCTGGCTCCTGGAGATCAAACAGAAGAACCAGCCCTTGGATCTTCATATATTCATATGGCTTTATACATTTGGGAACTTCCTGGCCTGGCACACTGTTACCCTATAGGATTTTGTGCCAGAGGTCCTTTGCTGTCAGGGTTTTGTTGCTCCTGAGAGCTGTCCAGCTTCTCTGGATGACCTCACTCCTGGAACTTGCTGTGCACACATAATCCTCAGCCTTTGGAATAAGGAGAACACTTTAAACAGGCACAGGAGAAAACCCAAAACCTGTAACCCTAAAGGATGCAAATCCAGGAAGAAAGCAAAAATAACCCAGTGTTTATTATTTTTAGGTTAGTGAGAATTTTATGAACCATCTCATAGCTGGATGTCTGACTCATGACACTTAAAAGCTTGAGGATGTCAAACCTATAATTATTTACTACTGGAAAATCAAAGAGAAACAGTGATTTTCATAAACCTCAAGCTTCAGAACAGAAGCCAATCTCTGCTTGCACCAAGAGTCTCTTTTTGAAGTAGGTTATTTTAGAAAGGCTCTTTATGGAAATTCCTCTAAAACATCCTGTCCTGACGTTTGCTGGAGAGGGCAAATGAATAAACGAGCCACTGGTCAGATGGGTCAGCACTTCCCCAAGCACTGAGGTGCCTGCTGACCAAAATCTGTGGTCAGCAAAACATGTGAATAATTCCTCAAATCTCACTGAAGCCATCCCAAGGGGTCACCACTTTCGTTGCTACTCTGTTAGAAAATAAGAGGAAAAAAATCCACTTTGCCTGAGCTTCTGTGAGTTCTGTGAGTTGAGATTTCCTCTCAGAGCCCTTCACCAAGAGGAATTTCTCATCATCTCTCTCCAGAGCCCTCACTGAGATTCCCAGCCTGCCTTCAAAGCACCCTTTTATAAGTCCCACTGAAATTTTCCAACTATTCTTTGCAAATTAAATTCCTGCTGCCCTTCCACCTGTACCAATCAGATCCCATCTTCTTCCTTCTCACTTAAAACTGGGGTCACTTTGCCCATTTCCTGATACTGACATTGCAGAGCTGGGCTTTTAATTCCCACCACTGCTATCAAAACGACTCCAGGGACCAAAAAGCATCTTTGACTAGTGAAGCCTTTCCCTCCCCTGAATTTTTGCAATTCAGGTGGGATGAGCTTCCAGCAGCACTTGTGCAAACAGGGCTGTGCTGCAAAGCAAAGCAGGACAGAAACAAGAGATCTAAAGGCTGCTGTCTATGTGCTCTCAGGCTGCTTCCCTCTGCTTTTCCAGGGCGCCTGACATTAAAAGGAACCTCAGAGCTGAAAGGTCGTGTGAGGCTGCAGCTGGCTCTGAAAGGCTCCCCAGGAAAAGCCTTCCCGGCGAGTGAGTGCCTGGGTGGGGGTGGCCCGTGCACAGCGGCTTTTGTTCCGCCTTTGCCTGAATGCCTTTGGAAGGCTCCTCCATGAAGAGCCGAGCTTTCCTCCTCCTCTGCTCCTTCCTTCTCCCACTTTCATGTTTTGTACTTCAGAGCTGGGCTGCTCTGCTGGCCAGGGTCAGCACAAGGTCGCGACTTGTGACAGGAGGTTAAAGTAGTTGTTAAGTAACAACGTGAGTCTTTCCAATGGCATGAATATTCCACCCCACCCTCTCCCAGACACACACACACACACACACACGCTCTCTGTCTCTCGGCTGAACGCTCGGGAACGGCAGGGCGATGGTGGACACCGTGCCATGCACCTACACCTGTTTCAATTACCTCTTACCCAGCTAAACGAGGTATTTCATACGTAGATTTAATTCGTTGAAGGATTTCCTGTCATTTCAAGAAGCGGGGCAAATATTGTGACTGCCTTGTGGTAGCTGGAAATGGTAAATATTGAGTGTGCTGTTGACACTACATTGTGGGCAAGGACAGGACCCAAATCTCTAAATTTGATGAAAATTTGCTGTGTTCATCTACTTTAAGGGAGTCTGTAAATGTCACAGAAACTGCAAACAAACCCATGGCTAAAGTTACTTTAAAAATTTTTAAAAGTTGTATCAATTTCAACACATTTACTCAGGAAACAGCTTAGGTGACCTGGGTGAGACTTTTGGGGATGGAGATATTAAAATCATGGAACTATATTTCTAGATTGCAGATTTTTGAAGTCAAAGCACTTTGATGTGAGTGTTGTTTTTTGGGAGGATGAACTTTTTTTCTACCCTCATCTGACAAGCCCCTAATAAATGCATTATTGGACCAGTACCTTAACAGGTATTTCTCATTTCTGTTTTCTGTCCTTCAGATGAACACACTCCCTGTAATTTTCTGTTATACAACATAATAGAGAGTGGGATACTGGATGAAATATTAACATCCTAATATGATACAAGGTTTGATAACTGCAAAGGAGCATGAGAGGGTCAATAGCTATGGCTGGAGAAGAGAAATCCCACTGTCTGCTTTGCTAATGACAGCTCTGTCTGTGTCTCTGAGTTCTGAAAGGGGTCTCATTTACCTCCCTCCCTTAATCTGATGGGAACCTTTTGATCTCAGCTGGATCTGGCCCCTCAGTTTACAAAGCACAGTTAAAGACAGATAAAGCCTCCTGAAAACAAATCATTCAAATCAGAAGACCCTAGAAAAGAAGCCAAGTGATCTCAAGTCAAAAATCTGCAACCTCATTAAGGTTTTGAATCTGAGATCATCCCTGAAAGAAGGGGCTGAGGTGAGCTCTGTTTATGTTGGACTCTAAATATGAATCAAAGCAGTAAAGCAAAGCCAACTGCACAACTTCCCTCCTGGAAGGAGAAAATCCAAATCTATTAGTTTAACAGACTTCTCAATCTGCAGTAATCACACAGCTTCAGATTTGTAAACTCTTACAGCTGTGTTGGACTTGTAAAGCACCTGGTATTTCCCAGCTACCTTTCACAGTTTGCCAGAGCTATCACGGAAAGACAGCAGATCCAATTTATGCAGAACAGCAGATGTCAAAGCATTTTGAAATGGTTATTTTTGACAGAATTGGGAATACAATGGGATTTTGGGCTGCAGTGTAAACTGCAAAGCTGTGATTAATAATTCATAGCCAATACCAGCCAGGAGAAACACAGACATTCCATAGTGAATTCCTGTTTGATGCAACACCTCTGGAAGGTGCTGCCCCAAGAAGTGCTGTCTAACAAGGTGACACATCCAGGCAGGGCCGTGCCAGTCACCAGAAATCCCCAGGTGTCAAGGACAGGAAAGGAAATCCAGCTGTGTTGTTTTCCTCCTCAGCTCAGCTGTTACCCAACTGAGGGGTGCGGTGGTGGAGCTGTGAATGAGTCTGAAAGGACTGACACCTACCCAGCACTGCCCTGCTTTTGTTTCAGACCTCCAAAGGATTATTTGAGGTAAACACAGAAAAGAAATACAATAATTTACTATTTTATGTGCAGCCTACTGTGTTATTCTGTCATGTCTTCTGTGTCACTTGCACAGTGACAGCTTTGTTGTTCTGGATGGGTCTGCTGCTGTTACAGAAGCAGAGGTACCAGGCTTTGCTTTAGACACTCATCACTGAAGAAGCCGAAAGAGCAACAGCCTTGGTTTTATGTGGCTTCCCATCAATGCACAGCAGCTGCCCAGTTATAAAGCAGCCACCACACATCTGTGAGGGGCCTCAGAGCAGGCAGGTGGTTCCTGTGTGCCAGGGATGGGCAGACAACAGAGTTAAACACAGCAGGACAATGAGGGGGCTGAGTGAACTGGGGCCTTTCTTTCCTAAAAATCTCCTGGAGCCTTTGGGAGAGGGAACACTCAGAACCAGCCCTGGGGCAAACCACAGGCAGCACAATCTGGTCCTTCCTCCTCACCCTAGGGGATTTCTGATCTGGACTTGCAGCTATTCCTTTCTCCCAACTATGTTCAATGTCCATTTTAATCAAGACTCACCAAAGGGCTCAGATCCAAGGGTCTCCTCTCTGAATTCCAGCTAAAGGTGGCTAAACAGGGCCTGGATTCACCCCCAGCCCAAGACAATTTTTATTTTCCAGTCCCAGGAGAGTGATTCTTCTTTGCTATTCACTTTTGTGGTTGAAGAGAAATCAAAACCCTTCTTCCTCTTAGATTTCTGTTGTAGAAACTTCCTCAAGACTCTCACTGTTTATCTGTGATCCCTGGAATGTGATCTGGAATCACATCAGCATTCCATGTAACATGTAGGGTACCAAGTATATCAACACTTAAAAATAAATTATAATATGTTTTGTCCAGGTTCTGATGGTTGGAAAAAATATCTAACTCAAGGACCTGAAAGCCAAACAGGGAAAGGAATTATTTACAATGACCTGCATCACATTATGATGAAAAAATAGAAATTTAGGTAGAATAGTAAAATTTACTGAAGTATCAAAATGCCTCTGAAGGGAAATCTGTCAATGAACATATGGAGGTAAGGATAACTGGGAAATGTGCCAGGGAATGATAGAATCTGGAGAGCCGTGGGACAGAGCCCAGCACAAAACGTGCCAGCAGAGGGTACTCCTACTTTAGCTCTGCCGAGGGAGGGACAGCCCTGGGGGACAGCAGGGGACCTTCAGGGACAAGCAAAGCGACTGAAGGGATGGCCACGGCTCTCCTCTCACTAAGGGGCTTCCTTAGGAGCAGCCCTGGGTAATGGAGCAAGGGAAAGAACTTAAATCAAACTTTGAAATTGTTGCCAAAGATACTGATTTATGGGTTGTTTCCAAAAACCTGCTCTTTAACCTTCAGGCTTCCAGGACAAGCAGAAGGTCACAGCTATTACAAAACAGCTGGATTGATGGAATTATCCTCATGGATTTTTTATGCTTTCTAGCTGAAATGTTACAGGTAAGGGAATAAAAGTCGAAATGTGAGTAATATTATCAGTGCATGTGCTCATAGCAATGCAGATTGGAAAAGAAAAAACTGAATATAAGCCCTTTGCCTGTTACGCTTGTAGGCATCAATTGGTATGAAAATAAATCCACAGATCTCTTTGCTAAAGCAGGGAAACCACTACAAAACCTGGGGTTTAGGAAGGGCTCATTCTCCATCAGATCCTTTCCACCACAGGACTGAGGTAGGAGTAGCCAGGATATTCAGCAGAAAGCCCCAAACCCAGCCATTCCCCAGGGAAAAGGGAAATGAGGCACTGAGATTTTTTTATTAAAGGCAGCTTGAGAACAGCAAGAAAAGTTCATGCCTCAGCTACCACATGATCTATTCCTTTAAAACCAGCTTAAAGTTTAGCTGGTGTTTAGAGTGACCTCATCCTGATTTGTTGTACTCTGACCACACATGGCAAGGGCTCGAGGACCCTTTTCCTCCCTGAGTTGGTGTCATCCAGGGACAGGTTTGTGACCTGCTCCTTTACTCACACCCATACCTGCAGTGTTGTTGTAGTCAGGCAGAGAACACCCCTGCCTGCACAGGGTCTACTGAACTGAAAACTCAGTGTTGGTGTCAGCATTCTTGTTTGGGCATAGACAACTCACCCTAATTAATACAGCTGTCCCCTTCTTTTATTTTATCATTACCTTATCTGAACCAAACTTTGCTTTAGATTGCAACAATGTGATAGATTCACACTGCTCCGTGACGAGATCCGTGGAAGCAACATCTCCACGCTAAGAAAAAGGAATTTCCTTGTGATGTATTTAAAAAATAGCCTTTTCAGAAGTAACATTTCATAACCAATGTTTAATAATACAAGATTACAGAGTATCAAGTTGCCTTTTACCTTGCTTTGAACCCTAAATTAACTGCTACTGTAACATCACTACTGCAGCTCAGTCATTTCAGAGATAAAAATAGCATGCCTGACTTGGACTTGGGGCCTGATCTGGCAAATTCTTCCCAAAATTCCACACATGAGCCTTCCTCTCCCCAGCAGCAAATTATATCACTCAGGAAGCTTCCTTCTTTTAGAAAGCAAGAGGAGTGCTGAGCTAATTTCCACAATTAGCAAAAGAATAAAGACAAACTGATGTAAATAAGAATGAAAGCAGCTCCTTTAGTTCTATTAAACACGTTCTTTGTTGTGCTGTAGGGACTAAACTGCAGTTTCTAAATCAGTAACCTGAACTGGAAACTGGGAGTCTGCCAGCAGGCAAATCTGGACATTAATATCTGCAAAGTGCTTTTTGATGGTTAGGGAAAAAGATTAAGAACGACCAAGGGTTATGAGTAAAGAAGACAAACTTGCCAGTGGACTCATCAGCGGAGGGGAACTTCCACAGCTGATGAGGGATGCAGCTGGGCCAGAAATCAAAATATGTCCTGTAAGCTGTACAACCAAGAGAAAAGCATCTTCAGCCACAGGAGGGAATTGCTAGATCCATGAGATGGAGTAGAAAGTTGAAAATACTGTTTTGGTAGTTTATTTTTGGGGATATATTTGAGTCCCACAGCCAAATAAATTCTTAACTAGCTAAACCCTGGTATGCAGATTAATAGTTTGAATATCCCTCACTTAAGCAGGGATGTAGAATTTTTGGGTTTGGCGTTTTTGCTTGCTTGGTTGTTTTTTTATTGGGGTTTTTTTTCAGTTTAATATATAATGATCATTACTTTGACCAATGAATCTTCTGAAAAATGTAGAAAGGGTAACATTACAAGTGAGCAATGATTTCTGATGTTGAAAAGATTTAATGTCAGATCACTTCCTGTCAGAAAACACTGGGATATAGCAGATGATATTCCCAGAGCAGCTGGTTCCTAAGTACCCCTTCTGTGAGGAGGACAAACAGTGTGGCTGTTTAATTTCTTCCGAATTCAGAGCTGGGCTCCACACTGCAACCAAAAGGGAAAGTTAAAGTGGGCTGTGACCAAAAGAGCAGATTTCTGTACTTCAGTGAATATTGTATGACAGATCCGTGTTCCATTTCACCCCTCATCCCTTGAGTTTTTATTAAAATTATTATTAAAGGAATTTCTTGAGTACATTTCTTGTTTTACTGTGCAATAATGAATCCAGTCCAGGAGAGAATTGGCACAAAGCAGGATCAATCAGTCAGGTCAATCATAGGAACACCTTGGTCAAAACACAAATGAGGGCTCTTCTGGTGAAGATCTATTTAAAATATCTGCAGTCACAGACACATTCCACTTCTAAAAGTAACTCTTTCATGCCAGATTCCTCCATTTTCCCAGTGAAACTATTTTCACTTCTTTCAGTATTTTGAAGCTCTTACAAGTGTGGATGACTGGGCTGGAGGCAGACGTGCTTCATCCCAACCTCTTTTATTATGTTCAGACAGCAGAATCTTAACTTGAGCCAAGCAAATTATTCACAGGCAAACCCCACCTGACTTAGCAGCACATTTGCTAGCACTGCACGGAAGAGGTGTGTTTTTTTCTTATGCTAAGTCACCTCTGGAATGTATTTAACGAGCTCGTTCTTCCTAAGTCATGCATAGCTCAAATTCAAGGCAGGCTGCTAAAACTGGTCAGAACAGTCTCTGAGGGCTGCTCTCAGCGTTTGACAAGAGGGGACTATAAAATACCCTCAAATAGTCCTATGGACAAAAGCACAACAGCCTTGGTTGCCACAGATGATGACTTGAGTGTTCAGGGGGAGAACTGGCAGGAAAAGAATCACTCTTGGAATGTCCTGTGTCACATGCAGGAACTTTGTTTTTAACTGGATTTACCACTACCCCTTGCATATGGGTTCAGCTTAATGGGGAAGCATGACAGAGGACTTTCATTACTGCACAGATCCATAATTATGGCCAGGAAACTCGTGTAATACATCCATGAAAACTCTCTGAAAATCCGTGGCATCTGGTCCAGAATTTCAGGCAACTCTGCAGAATTACATTTCTCCAGAAAAGAGCCTAAAGTACAGGTTACAGCAGAATGTAGGATTTAATGACTGGGTCTGCCAAAACCGGTCTCCAAGTTGTGACAGAATTGTGTTAAAGTATTCCTATGAAAGGTTTATTCTATTTTTACAGCTGTATTGCTGTTGTAACACTTCAGATTCCTATTTTAGAGGTCACCTACAAAAGCAGAAGTGATGTACAAGTACAAAGATTATGTAAAGTCCTACAGCTGGGGTTGCAGTGTCCTTTCCAAAGAATCTGGGGCAGCAGCACCGAAGTTGTGGCTCCTTTTCACATCACCCCCAGTGGCACTGCAGCAAGCAGAGGAAAACCAGAGCTGCAGGTCCCCTGGGATGCTGCAGAGTTCCTCACTGACAGCTAACAAAATGTAACCTCTGCATTTGGAAATGAAGCAGCTTGGTCCAGGAACGTGAAAAATAACTCCTAGCAGATGCCACAGTGGCATTTTCAGAGAAGTCCTGTTAATTATATAATTGTACTTTAAGCAGCTGTATTGCTTCTTTCTCTGATCTCCTTCTCAGTGCAGGATGAAATCTTCTGGATTAGCTTGTTAATAGATAATCCTATTTACTGGGTATCTTTGCTGCAAGGCAGCCTTGGCTTCCCACCCATCCAGTCAGGAATGTTTATATTTAGCTATTTTCTGGAAACAGAGCTCCAGCTGCAGCACATAGCAATTATTTGGATGGATCTTGTTTTTCCTCAGGATATGTCTATTTCTTTGGTGTAGACTGAACAGTTTCACTAGAAATATGTCACTTGCCTGAGCAGAGTTTTGAAGAAAAGTGTGTTTAACTAGTATGGCTCCAGATCTGTGCTAGAGCTTGCTGAGACTTGCAGCCATCCCACATTCCTTTGGGATGTATATTACTGTTATTAAAAATTTATTTGTAAATACCTAAGGTATTCCAGGGCAACATTAGTAACTGGAAACTCCAGGGAGGAAAGAAATGTCAAATTATTTCAGTACATTTTGCCTCTCTAACAAACATCTCAACGTTGCCTGATATTGAGATGCTTCTTCACTCTGCTGGAGGATGGTGCTAAACACTGTTAAATAAATGGACACTGAGCCTCTCCTCCATTCCAGAAGTGAGTGAAAATCAGGCACCAAGGGAGTAATCCCTATGGAGATATTTTCTATATGCACATTTAAACTGCTCTGGCACCTGCTGTGCTGAAGGGCTTGCAGCAAGCTGTGGATGAAGAACTCATGAAAAGAACCTGTCAGTTTTTATGAGTTTTAGGATCATTATCTTTATCCTTTACCATTCTTTGCACAGCTGTCACAGGTCCTGCTGCCACTGCTGATGGCTGGTTTGACACTTAGGACTTGCTGCAGTCATTTCTTGAGCCCAGGTGTGGGCTGTAAATGTATAGCTGGGTGAAATACCACAAAAAAGAGACACCTTGAGAGATTCTGCTTTTGAAAGTGATTTGAAAGATGTTGTGGTGGCATGAACCAAGGGGATCTCTGGTTTAGATTTCCAAATGGAGGTGTTTTCAACACATTGTATGGCCAAGCTGCCCTTGCTGAAGCAGAAAACTGGAAGAAGCCTGGCCCAAGGATTATCCTCTAGCAGACAACTCCAAATGAAGGGTGATCAAATCCCCAAACTCGCACCTACTGAGCACTTTTCATTTATGCTGGAGACATAAAGGTGCTCTATTACTTTGAAATAATTGAGCAAGCCCTGAACATGCTCCAGGAGTGCCACACTGTGCTGTGCATTCCATGGTCACTGCTGCTGCTGCCGAGCCCTGGTGGCAGGGAGTTTGCCCCAGCAGCAGCAGCAGTGCTGCAGGCTTCCCGAGGCTCCTGCCTCTCCAGGAAGATCAGAGCTGCACAGCCTCACTTGGGACCCCAAGGGGAAGTGTTTCCTGTCAGGGACAGGATAACACCCCTGCACACACAGAGCCCTTTCCTCTGGCCCAGCTGCCCAAGAAGCTCATAAACACAGACAGAAAATCGGGTTTGTTTTTAACCAGTTAGCAGAACAAAAGTGGCTGGAGGTCAAATTCTAAACCCGGCAGGAACACGTTATTTACTACAGGCTCTGTATCAGAGAGCAGCAGTACCTCCCAGGCATAAATCTGTATAGATAACTTTAATTCCTGAATTGGATCAAGTCTACTCAGTATCTGTTATCATTTTTAACTAAGAGAATAGTGTTGCAATTACAGGCTATAAAGTAAATTGAGCACCACAGTTGCCATACAGAAATAATTGCTGGAAACTTGGTAGTGCCTTACCTGTTTTCTTCAAAAAATTAGTATGGAAGGGGAGTTGGGCTTTTGGGCTAAGCACCACAAAGATCAAGTCCACTCCTGTAAAATAATAATGGAGAAGTCAGTGGAACCTGAAATTGGCCTAATGAAATGTTATTTTATTTATTGCTACAGTATCTTTTTTGGTAGGTGAAGTATTTCTGAACTCTCATTTAAAATACTGTCACAGATGCATTATGGTAAAAAGAAATCTGAGTTGGTTACAAAGCAGCTGCAGCATTTCAACAGTATCATTTAAAAATTAAGGGACAGGCATCAATATTATTCACAACAGCAAACCCAGAAAGTGGTTTTCTTCATGTACTTTATTTTAATCCTTATATTATTGTATCTGCTCCACTGCAAAAAGCCAGATGGATTTTTCCCCTTCTAAGAAAAGCCAGATGCCCTCTCTATATCTGCCAACAGGCACTTTTCTGGAAGCATGGAATCAGTCTGTTTACATCTAATGAAAACATCCTACAGATCCATCAAATTAAGTACTCAACGTTGTTATTAACTGCCCACTGTTAATAAAACACCACCAGGAAAGATAATGTAAAATAGTCCTAAGTCATTACTAACACATACAAGATTCCTATGTTTTATTTCTTAATAATCTGCTCCCATTTATGAATTCCAAACCCTGGGACTTTGGTTACTCCCTATAAAATACAGTATGCAATGCACAGGTAGAAATAATTTGCAGCAAACATAACAAAGTACTGCAAAAGCAACAAAAATAGTTCTAGAATCTGGCAGAATAAATCCAAACAATGTGTTTGGGACCTTGGCTTCACCACAATGCCCTCTGTCCTCAGGCACACGTGCTTCCATCCCTCTGCTTTCCGCAAAAGGGAGATTCCAGGCCATTTAATCATAAATTCCTGGGATGACTCTCTCTCCTTGTTTGTGGGATTTGTTTTTTAATTGTGTTTACGTTCTTGTGTGTGGGTTGGGAATTTCTGTTTGTTTGTGATGGAACATCAAAGTTGAGTCCCCAATTAATACTGTGCAGTCATATATTCCTTGCACCTTCCCACAAGAGGACAAAAGCCACACACAGTTACGAAGTTTTATGCAACTTTAATGGGATTAAACTAATCTATAAATCTTTGTGTGATGTGATTTTTGCTTTCTCATCCAATTTTCCAGCTGTTATTTTTCCTATTATTTTGCTTGCTGAATACCTATTTTCAAATTAAAAAAAAAACCAACTGAATCTTCCTGAAAATGAAAGAATTAATAGCCTGTAAACATGCAAGTTTATTCAGTTGATATTTTAAATTTTGTTTGCCAGAAAGCTGCATTTTAATCCTGACACATGCACTGTACAGGTGTGGACAATAATCTTTCCCACACAGTGGTTACTGTACAAAGCACACACAGGAAATTATCAGCAGTGAGAGCAGATAACACTTGATCTGAGATTGCTGGATTTTGTGACAGAGAGTCTTTGCAGCTCTCAAAAGCTACATGAGTAATTCAGCAGAACTGCTTGTAAATGAAAACTCCTTTGGTTGTGCAGAACTTCGGTGTTTCACAATCAGAAATGAAGACCAGCAGAGTTTGAGGCTTGTGAGAGGAGCCAGAGAAGGCACAGCTGACTGAGATTCTCACCAACAGCAATTTAACCAAAGTCACCATTTGAGTGTTACCCCAGAAACTATTTCTCTCTCAAATACTGAGATGTTTTCCATGCAAAACGTTTACATCTGAGCCTTCTCTTCAGGTTTACACAACACATTAACTGCCAGCACAACAATCCAGTGGAGCAATTAATTTACACTTTGCAAACTGAATATTCAGCTGTGGTTTGGGATTCTTCTTCACCAGGATCAGTTTCATATTGAATATTGAGCCACTTTGCTCTTCTGACTGCTTCCTTAGCATTTCTGGGGAAGAATCTCATCCATCCATTCCACCTCTGAATTATAAACTCAGCTGGGGAACTCAATCTGGCTTTAGAAATACATCCATCTATTTTAAATGGGTTTATATATTTCACATAAAACATTTATAGAGATTTTCACCTGGATCAGTGTCCTGATCTGGTTCACACTGCAGAGCTAAGGGCTGCTGTGCCTTGTTGCCAGGGCAGGAACAGGAGCAGGTAGGAACCAGTAATGCAGCAAAGCCTTCGTGTCATCAAGCCAAGCCTTATTTAAGATGTGGCTGCTTTTGCCTGGGCTAAAAACCAAATTAATTTCAGTTCCTTACATTTGAGTTAGCTCTGCAGAAGAGACCTGTGTCCTCCATGAGTCCATTTAGTAGCCATGACTCAGTGGAATTCCTTTATTACAAAACCAAACCAGAATTCCAGCACGCTTATACAATAAACTTTCCCCAGATCTTAATTATGGGTGGTCACACTCTCCACTCAGAAACACCTGATAAAAATCTCCAGCAAGTGCTAACTAGACAGAATTCTTCATTTTGAAGATTTGCATCCATTTGAGATTAGCCTGGGGTTTGTCTCCCCAATACCCCAAGTTCACCCACACATTTCCTGTCCTCACCCCCAAGCTGCAGAGAAGAGGGAATTGGTCTGTGCTAAGGTTTAAACTTCTCCCCTCAGGAGTGCTCCAGATCTGCAGAGCTCAGCTTAAGCTTTGCCTGTTTACAGGCCACAGTGTTCAGTATAAATGAGTTCTGGATTCATGAGTTCAGGCTCAGGTGTGAGGTTGGGGTGGAGACCCAGCCTGATGTCTCTGGTGCTCATATCTGAGCTGGCAATGCACTTCCAGCTTTATTCCTGAAATATTTTTTCTTTGGAATGATCTGTTGGATGCTACCCAGCCTCCTCAGCCCTGGTGCTTCAGAGGAAATCCTATCTGATATTTAATTTATCCTAACCAAAATCAATGGGTTTGCAAAGCTGGATCATAGTTATCAGCTGGGCCCTACAAAAACACCTTACAGTTCATGTCCTGTGGAAACGTGGATCTCATGTGGACAAAGATGGATTATTGGTGTGCCTCGATTCCATTAGACTTCCAACAACAATCTAAATGAAACAATGAAAGGGCCTTGCTGCCTTTTCAGTACAAGGTGCATCTCCTCCAGCCTCACCTGTGCAACACAAAGATCCCTCACTCACTCCCAAGCACAGCTCACAGCCCCTCATTGAGGACTCCAACAGATAAAAAACAGGGAACAGAAGGAATTAATGAGATAACAAAGAACCAGAAAGTCTCCAGAGGAAATTCGACACAAAGTGGACAAACTGAATTTAAAAACTGCTATAATGTCATAGAATGGCTTGTATTGGAAAGGACCTTAAAGATCATTTAGTTCCAGTCCCCAAATAAAAGATGGTCTCTTCTCTCATTTGTTGAATATTCTTGAATAACACAGATCCCCAGCCCTATTAAAGCAGAGAAGGTATTTTCATACATGAAAAGCTCTTTCTCCTCCCTCCATTTAGGTCTGTATCAGCAGCTCTGGGATATCCTAAACTATCAAATGCAGACAGGTGTGTGCTAGTTCCACCTGCACTATATTACTTCCCAATGTACAAAGGTTTCCTTCCTAATAAACCCTCCTCTAAACTGCTGGTTTAAAGTTCTATTTTCTTTTCTTTATTGTCAGAAACGTCATCTTTTTTATTACTTCATGACCCTTTTGTCTGCAGAGAGGGCAATTCCAAGGCTGTGTGATGAACACAAGAAAGACATTATAACCCAGAAATTACAATGAGTTGGGTCTTGGGAGGTTGGTCTCTTCCTTTGGGAGGAATTCCAAGCTTGGATATGGTGCTAACACAGCTTGGAAACTTTTAAACCCCACGTGTTTGTCATTTTGCTGGTGTGAAGCAGGAGAGTCCCCGGGAGTTGCCTCAATAGGAACACTGGAACCTGGACCTACTTGGAGTTTATAGAAACAACAGGGGAATTAGCACTCCCGTGTATCCAGTGCCAGCCTTATCCCTGAGGGGAGCGGGGAATTGTCCCTGAGGGGAGCAGGGATGCTCTGAGTGGAATTGTCCCCGAGGGGAGTGGGGATGCCCCAAGGACAGTGGCATTGCTGCGAGAGCAGCAGGGGTGCCCCTAAGGTCAGCGGGGATGTCCTGAGGAGAGCTGGAATTGCCCTGAGGGCCGTGGGAATTGCAGCCAAGAAAAGGGAAGTTGACCTGAGGGAAGCAGGGATGCCCCGAGGGGATGGGGATTGCCTCGAAGGGAGCTGGGATGCCCTGACGATAGCGGGGATGCCCTGAGGGGAGAGGGATTACCTCGAGGAGGAATTGCTCTGAGGGGAGAGGGGATGCCCTGAGGGCAGCGAGAAGCCGAGGCCCGGGACGTGCCCCGAAGGCAGCGGGGATGCCCTGAGGGCAGCGGGCGGTCGAGGCCCGGGACGCGCCCCAGCCCCGCGGCTCCTCTGGCGGGGCGGGCCAGGGCCGCCGGGTGTGCGCGGCGTGGGGAGGCGGCGGCGGAGGAGGCGGAGGCGGTGAGGGGAGGGAGGGCAGGGCAGGGCTGGGCTGGGCTGAGCCGAGCCGTGCCGGACGGGCGGGCAGGCGAGCGAGTGACACCTGGGCGGCTGCGCTGCCTCCTCCTTCTCTCACGTAGGTTTCGACTTTCTTCCCCGCCCGGAAACTTGGTGGAGGCGCCGTGCTCGCCGCCGTCGCAGGCCGGGTTGGCGCTGGGCTTGCAGCGCCTCTTCCCTTCCCATCCCGGGGGCGAGCGAACCCTTTCCCGCCCCCGGCGGCCGCAGGTGAGCGGGGACGGTATGGGGGGCATGAGGGGGGTCCCGCTGGGACTGAGGGACGTGGGAGTCCCTTGGGAGGCGCGGGGCTCCCACCGGGCTGAGGTCCCCTGAGGGACGCGGTGGGGACACACGGGGGCTGAGGCCGGGGGGTCGCGACCGGCTGAGCGTGGAGGTCCCTTGAGAGAGTCTCGGGGGGTCCCGCGGGGCTGAGGGGACGCGGGGTTCCCTGAGGGTCACGGGAGTCCCTGAGAGGATGCGGGGTCCCCTGAGGGTCCCGCCGGGCTGAGGTCGGGGGGTGGCGGATCCGCTGCGGAGGCGGCCGAGGATCCATTCCCGTTCTCCCAGCGGAGAGCTCTCGGCCGTGGCCGCGCGGGGCCGCAGCCAATGTCCCTTATCAGTGACACGGGCAGCGCAGGTGAAGGCTGCCGGTCCCGGGCTTTAACCCTTCACAGCTCCTGCCTGAGCAGGACCACCCAAACCCGGCGATTTTCCGCTTGCAGGGGGCGCAGGGAGGCTGTGGGGCAAAAATGTCTTTGCTGAGAAAGCGACAAAGTCGGCGATTTTGCTGATAATTAATGCAGGGAGAATAAAAGCCTATAAATAGAAGTTGAGATAAACAGGCAAAGCACAGCAAGGTGAGGATGTGGACCGTTTGGAAATGCCTTAAAGGTAAGAAGTAGAGGTGATGATAAAGCTTAGTTTAACCCAAAGAGTAACCGTATATCTGGACAGTTTTTTATTAAATTAAGAAGGGTTTTTTTATGAGGGGTGTAAAGCCGGGTGAGGCTGAAGGGGGTGATCCCACTCTGCTTGGCTGGGTGCATTTGTTATCTCGAGGATAATGTCAGAAGGAGGGAGATCTGATGGAGAAGGAGCAGCCCAGGCAGCAGCCAGCTGATGCCAGCGCAGGAGGTGGCAGGGACAGCGGGACTGCCCCTTTCGGTGGCACTGCAGGCTTAGTTTGATTTAAGCCGCGCTTAAAACGGCACTTTGAACTCCTTGAGCGGTTTTTGGGACCTACTTAACCTTGGGAAAGTAAGGAATGCAAAATGAGTGCTTCCCTGCTGCTTACCAACCTGAAAAAGGGCCATATTTAAACTTCTGCTCCAGTTTTTTAGCCAAGGCAAAAGGACCAGAACATAAAGTTTCCGTAGGAAAAACTATTCCAGCTCAAGTGCAGATGTACGTGGTAGGGGAGGTCTCTGCTGTGCAGAGGGTGTGTCGCAGCGGGGGCACAGTGGAGATAATTGGCAGCTCAGAGAAGTTTCTGTCACTGTCACAGAACCGCAGAGTTGTCCTGTGTCATCCTTAAGGCCCTGGGGGCTCAAGCAGCCCAAGGTTTGGGTGGTGAGGAGAACTGGAGCTCTCCTGCAGCAGTGCCAGGGGTGTGCTGTGCCTTTGAGGGACAGCGCTGACGTTTGTCCTTGATGCCGGAGCTCCTTTGGCAGCTCTCCAGAGAAGGGAGAGCAGATTGCACACATGGCTCCTTCAAAACAAAACTTCTTTCTCTGAAGTTGCACACTCCAAGTCGTCTTTCTCAGTTTCCCTAGGCAGATGTAGCGTGTCTGCTGCTGAAAGGGCCTAAGGCAGTGGGAATATTTATTCCCTCCCCCAAAGGGATTTGCTCCCTGAACCAGCTTATGGAGTCAGAACAGCACCGGTGCTTGTGCAGGGCAAAACAAAAGGGTCATGGGGCTGGCGATGGAGGAGGGAAATGATAAACAGGAGGCCAACCTTCTCTGGGGCTCCCCAGCTGGAAAACTCAGCTGTGCTGGAAATCCACACCTCCACTCACCCTATTTCAGTGTTAGCATGCAAGCTGGGTGCAGATGGAATTCATTTAAATAAGGGGGATGCACTGGCATAAAACCCCGTGGGATGAACGCGAGAGGAGGACCTGTGGTGTGCAGCAAAAAGGAACATCGGTTGAATGACAAATTTCAAGTTTTTAACCAAATGATTACTGAGGGAAGTGAGCAAGAGTTAAGAAACAAACTCAGCCATATGGCCTGGGGAATGAGGGCTCAAAAAGGTGGAATAAACAGCTCCAGAAAGGGCAGCTACATGACCTCAAGAAAACCCCATGAGGTTTGGAGATACCTGAAGAAACAAGTTGAGATTGATTCTGGATAAATTTAGTGCTCCCTGAATGGCAATTCCAGTAAACCCTAGAAATTTTAATTAGTGGGTTTGTAAACTACAGTAGTGCAGTACTTCCCCAAGTGTGGTTAATGAAAGAATTTACTCATTTATGAGATTGTAGTCTTAGACTTCCATAGGGTAATAAGAATAAACCTAAAAGAATAAATATCACTGCGTAATAAAATACCTGTAGCTCATGAAGCACCCCTGCTGTATTTTCTCTTCTCCTTGCACTGCCTTATATATCTTATTTTCTGCATTAAAATAAAAACATCCTGCTGCAACAGCTCTATTGATTTCATTTTGAAAATGAAGCTGCATCATTTCATTCTGCTCGTGTAGATCTCCCCAGAGGAGTTGCAGCTGTTGCCTTACTCACAGGCCTGAATATGTTTTGCTGGTTTAATACAAAACCCTCTTGTTTGGCTTTTCCTTCTCAGTTTACTTTAGTGGTGCTGCTCATACAGTTGTTAGGAATTCAGTTTGACAGTCCCTCATCAGTTTATGGTCCCTGATTTATAGCACATTAAAACGTTGCTTTTGGCTTAGAAATTTCTTGACACGAATGAAGTTTGAAAATATGAAAATATCTGGCAGTTTTTCTGATAGTTCAGATAAGAAGTTGCCCACGAGTCAGTATCTCACAAGCCATCTAAAGGGTTAGAGGGGATTTAGATGAATGAGCAGTAGGAATTACTGTGCTGGTCCAGGAAAAAGCACTTAAGGCTGGAAGGAGGGAAATGGAATAAAGCTGGATGAATTTGGAGAGACAATCAGCAGCTTACAGGCAAAGGCTTTTTATTTTATTTTTTGATATATGTATTCATATAGTGATCCCCTGAGTTTAGACGTTCCCTGTGCAAATTTTGCTTGGAGACTGCAGTGTTCCTTATTTGGAATATTCTGGAAAGGAAGCACTAGAAGGGATTATTTTTAAAAAGTATTTTCTAACTTTGCCTACTCTTTGCCTGCACCTTAAATCTTGCAAGTTTTGTAAACAGCTGCATGAGAGTCTGTCTAAAAGCTGATTTTCTGACAGTTAGAAAGGAGTTGAGATAAAACTTGCCCTGTTCCCCTGAGGGTTCAAGGGACTCACCTGTGACATCGGTGTGGCCGTTGCTGAAAGCCCAGTAAATCATGAGCAGCGCTATTTGTAAAGTTCTCAGACTTATCTCAGGGTGGGGGGGTTGATAACAGAGAAATTCTTCTCACCTAATAAATGCTATTGCAGATCTGTACACAGCACATAAATAACGTCCCTGCCCTGGGAACTGAGAGCTGAGGATTTCCTCCTGTGCATGATTGCAACTGGTCGGGAACAAAAACTGCCGCGTGATTATTTCGAGGAAGATACATAAAAATAAACATAATGGCTCTCGTGGGCCTGTTAGTCCTTAGGCTAAACCCCAGTTCCCTGTGAGATCAATACCTGGGGCTACTTCAGTGCGAATCTCCGGGGGCTGAAAACCGAGCAGAGAAAGGAGATTCCTCCCCCTTCCCTCCTCACAGCGCAGCTCAGGACCTTCACGGCCGGCTCAGGAGGAATGTGACTGTTGCACTGATTTGGGAACAGCTCAAGGACTTTGCTCTGTTGTTTCAACTCCTTTAGCTGATGAGACAGCCACTCCCATTTTAAAATTATTTTTAGAACAAAGGAAAATATAATTATCAATTCACACGTATTGCAAGTATGTGCCCATACAGCAAGATAACAATCGGTTTTGAAGTCCTGCTGCTGGTACCAGCTTGGGCACAGCCTTAAATTGGGATAAGATTTGAAAAGAAAGAAAGACATCCCAAATATAAAATGCCTCTTTGCAGTTTTCTTTCCCCCAGCTGTGACGGTTGCTTAAAGTCAATAAGATACTCTAGGAGAAATTGTATGAAATTGGATGAAAAGACGTGGTAAATTCCATGTGCAATTGTGTAAGCTCATGAACCATTAACACAGATCTCTTAAACAGCAGAATATGTCTCAGGTCTTTTAAAAATGAGATATAATACTGTTCTGTCTATAGGGGAAGGTAATCTNTTTTTTTTTTTTTTTTTTTTTTTTTTTTGACTTCTGCTGTTTCATTATTTACTTAGGAGCTGTCACCTGTGGTGAAGGGCATTTCAGCTCCTGGTTGCAGCCGCTCTGCCTCCGCAGAGGCGCTGCCAGAGTTGAAGTTCGCTTCTAACTCAGCTGCAGCTGCCCTGGGGAGCCACAGTTTGAGAAGGTTTCGTTTTGTTTAAATGAAGGTAACTTGTTTCTTTCTTTCCCTTTTACCGCGATCTGAGGGTGAGATGGAATGTAAAGGGGAATTACAGAGTTAATTAGCTCTTAATTCAGCTTTCTTAGTTAGTGTGAACAAGCTTGGGCTGGTAAGTACTTTGCATAAAAAGCTCTCTTACCCCGTGGAAGGAAGTATGAGCGGGGTGATGTGTCCTGCTGTCACCCTGCTGTCACCGACGGCATCGGGCACAGGAGCTGCTGGGAAAGAAGAGCCAGGCCAGGAGAAATGTGCTGGCCCCTCTGGAATGACTCTCAGCCATCATGTTCCATTTTGTGGAACTGAGATTCCAAGTGCCAAACTCTTCAACTTGAAACAGATCACCATTCAAATAAATAGTGCTACTGAAACTGAGTCTTGGACCGGGTAATGAGGAGTTCTGTGCTCCTTTATCTTGCAGCAAAGCCCTAATATGGTGTGTCTGATGTTTAAAACTCTGTCTGCTGATAGGAAATATTTCATCTCCAGGTGCAAAGCTGCTTTCATGCTGCTGGATTGCTTGTGGTAAAGTTTTGAAGAAAACAAGGGTTCCTTGTTTGTGTTTTAACAAACTTAGAAAATGAGTTATTTCATGCTTAAGGCTGAGAGTAGCCAAGCTTAATTTCTTTTAACTGAAATTAATTTTAAAGTAACACTTTGATAGGGTGTGATAAAGATTAAAGCTCTGTAGGAGTTTCTCACAAGACAGCAAGGCTTAGAGCTACAGAAATACCTTTTGTCTCCCAAAAGCAAGTCTCTCTCTTCCCGCCTCCTCCCTTCTCACATTACTTTTAAGTATCTCTGATGTGACCACCCTGGTGAGGATATTCAAACAGGGACTTTTAAAACCTCCAATTATATAAAATACAGTGCACAGAAGTCTGCTTCTTGCCCTGTATCCTTTGGAAGTGCTGTGATGAGAAAGCATTGCCTCTTTCTCAGCTGCATGACAAATACACATCCCAAATGGACAGTGGTGTGCAGGTTTGCTTTCATCTCTGTAGAGAAGGAATTTGTAGGTGGACACACAGACAGGGATGAGGTAAGAGCAGCTGGTGCTCATTTATAGCCTTTAGACACTTGATCTTTACCTCAGGTTCCCAGAAGCAAAAGCAGCTCTTTGGAAAGTGAGTGTGCTCGCAGATATTCAGATGAACCCAAATCTTAACATCACATCTCCTAATCCCTCTTTGTTTGGTTTTGGGCTTCTTGTTTGAGTTGCGGGAGAAGCTTTGGTTATTAATTACTGATTAAATCCTTAAATAATAGCACTGGGTTCCTTCTTTCTTTGTAGAAAGCTTCTCCCACAAACATCAAACTGATTTTCAGGGATGGAGTTGCAGATAACTGCCAAATTGAAAATGTAGGTGAGGGTGGAGGTGGGAGTATTTAATTTCCTGGAGAGAGGTGATTATAGACACAATAGGAAAAGACAAGACAATCCATACGTGGTGATAAAACTTCCATAGGAATATTTTGGTCAAATTCTGCAAAGAAGCAAATTGACTTAAGTTACTGAAGAATTCCTGTGAGCACAAAATGAGCAACTTGGCATGTTTGTGTGGAATGTGATGTAGGAAGGAGGGTGGATATGGTGGAAGCATCTTGCAAGGGTGAGAAAGCAGGAAGCAATATATCAATTAAACAGCTTTTTCTGCAGCACTTGTCTTCAATTTGATGACATTTAATGTATCCATTCTTCTGAGCACTATGTTAAAATAGTCACTGTTGGATCCCCTTTGGAAGAAGAGTGTAGGTGGAAAGCTTAATTCCTTAAGAAGGGAGGAGAGAGGAAATTTATTGGCTCTTGTTACCCAGATAATATTAACAGAATGATAACACCAGAACCTCCTGCTCTGCAGAAAGAACCGGGATTAATTTTTGAAATTAGATTTGGTAGTCCTGCTACTTCAACACTCTGGGTCCTGTGAGACAGTTACTGTTCTGTGCAATCATTAACTGAGAGAGAAGCAAGTGTTCTGAGCATATGGTAGCGAGAGAAATAAATTGTACATACCAATTCCTGAAGTTTTCATTCTCCTCAAATTAAAAATACTTGCAATTTAAGCTGTTGATTGCTAGCAGAATTTTCAAACTGAGTATTACAAATCTTTCCTTGTGTTGAACTTTCAGATACACTAACCAGACAGGATTTTTATAAAATCCTGGAAGATTTTTATGAATCTGTCTGGAAGTGAGTTATGTTAAAAATGGAAATCCACCAGTGCTGCAGAGCTGATCCTGCAAAAGTTGCTCAGCAGAAAACTCCTTGGGATTGTCCTGTTCTACTCAAGGCTGTTAGCTCATCTCTCAGGATAGCGTTTCCTGGGATAATAACCCTTTTCTGTCTAACAGGATAATGATTCTGATTATAACTAATGAAAATACAATTGGCTTTCTGTTTTCTGGTGGAGAAAACAGATACTTGCCCAAGAGCTGAGGCAGATAAAATACCAAGTTGTTTAAAGAGCACAGAAAAACACCAGGGAGTTAAATACAACTTATTTTCACATTTACGGTTAAAGAATGGGTATAAAAAATTATGGGGACAATGGAAATTTAAATTTCCTTTTTTTGTTGTATTGATTACAGTACAACAGCTTTGATTTAGTGTTTCTGAGTCAAAATGTTCACACAAGTGCTGAGCAGTTACTCTTGGAGGTGTCTCATTAGAAGTCCTGTTGCTTCAAGGTAAAGTCAATTAGTGAAAGGGTTGCTTCTTATTTAGCTGTATAAATTCACCATTTACAGAAGGTTTTTACATTGAGTGGCCTGACATTCAGCCATATCAGAAAATAATAAAGATAATAGGAAATTGTATCAGCACCTGAAACCACTCCTGGGTTTGGTGTCGTATTTTTTTGTAAAATCGACCTCCTTCAATATTGTTTATAAAAATCCTCTGATATTTCAACACTCTTCTGTGCCACTGTTGTAAACTAAGGACAGTTCAGTGATGGTTGTGAAACACTGGCAACGCACTGGAAGTGTTCAGTCAGGACTGTGGTGCCTGTCCTACAAAACCTGTCTAATTTCATGAATCCTTCACAGCAATGATGAAATTCAGCAAAAAAACCTTGTTACAGAACATGTTTTCAATGCATGTTTTTCTGTCTCTGGAATGGAAAAAAAAATGCCACTCTGTGAAACACAAAACTTCTTAACTGAGTGAAAACTGTTTGAAGAAAGTTTAGGAAAACTCTGCCCCTTTTTCTCATGGTTTATTTCTAGAGGGTTTGGTTTGCTCCATCAGAATCCACCTGGAATTTTAAGTTTGGTCAGTGCCCTGCTGGTGTGTGCCCTCAACCATCTTCATCCAGATTGTGCTGGCTTTTGTCCACCCCCCAAAAAATTAATTAATTGTTTAGCCTTTAGTTGGAATGTTGCAATTCCAGTCTCTCAGGGAAATGTTGTTATAAATATAATAACTGGCATAATTATTGCAGTGAAGTGTTACATAGCAGGAGACGTGGGGCACATGCCCTGCAGTCCCCATACTCGCTTTTATTTGGGTTTTCAGCCCAATATTTCTATATCAACATGACATTGCTAACCTACAGCTGCCCCGGAGCATAAACCATGCAGATTGTGCTGGCTTTCCCACAACTGTAAAAAACAAAAGTACAACTGTTTTTTTGATATTGAGAACCAAGTATTTGCTGAATTTTTTGAAAATTATTTTATAACTTAAGCCGTTTGAGACATGCTCTAGTCACTCATATCCTTCAGGAAGAATTTTACACTTCTTTTTGTGTCCTTGCTGCAGACTGGCTGCATGGTTCTGTTTTTTTGCTATATGGAATGTGCTCTTCTTACTCACCATATTTGTGGTTTTATAAATCAGTTAGTTAATAGAAACAGGCTTGATTTTATTATTTTTTGTTTGGGTTGTTCTTTTTTTCTGGGGAGTTTCCTATGTGGTCTTAGGTAGGTCCCTTGAGATCCTCTTTAGAGCCATAACAAAGTGTTAAATTCCCAGGAACCGGTGCCTCTGGTGATGTAATTTCTCAGTGTTTAAGTGGGAACAGCAGCAACGTTACAGCTCAAAGAAATGTAATTCAGGTAGATACATTCATAACCAGAATGGACTTGGATCAGATGCTGGAATTGTGTGAGCAGACAGGCCTGGATTGAATGGAACTTTAATTTGTGCTCCACATTAACAGTGGCACAGTGAAATGCCTTAGAAGCAGGAGCCAGGGCTGTGTTTGGGAATGCTGGTGATAAGCTGGGAAGCTGGAATGCTGCTCTTGGATAGTCACATACCACAGGCACAGCTCCTGCTCACTCACAGCACAAGTGGATGCACAGGGTTGGAAAAATTTCTTAGATAATCACGTTTTTAAAAAAAGTTTGGCTGGATTTTTTTTTTGGGGTTTTTTTTGTTTGGTTTTTTTTTTTTTTTTAAGAGCTGTAGAAGTGAATCATCAGTTCTGTTTCCAAGTCTGGGCTGCTGAGCAGGGAATGAGCAGTTTGCCCACCAGGAATGGTGCCGAGGGGTTCAGTGCTGGTGTGGTTCTTGGCAGACCCCTCTCAGAGCTATTAACAGTGTTGGAGATGTGCAGGGGGGGGCAGATCTGAGGCTCTGGGCCCTGGCAGAGCTAAAACAAGAATAGGCAATGTGCTAATACTGTCAGGAATAGTCTTGCTTTGGCAGGAATACAGATTAGACTACCTGATAAATCATCTTAAAAAAAAAAGCCTAGTCTTTGAGTCAGTGTTACAGTACCAGGAATCCTGCTTTAAAAAAAGCCAACAGTGATTTTTTAATTTTTTTTTTAATACAGTAAAGATAAAGGTGATCCCACAGAAATCCATATGGGAAATAGAGATTTCTACTTATTTATTTCTTTCAATTCTTTGTTATGTATAGGAGTGGGATGTGTTATTCTCTAAATAATTTCGACTCCAGGGGCATTCCTTGAATTACACTTTTAGAACAGCAGAGTCCATTAGAGCAGCACATGTACATGTCAGGCTTTAACAATTTCATGCAGTCCATGTGCAGTAACCTGGGACCAAGGTGGATCCTGATGTTTTGATTCTCTCATTATGTGTGAGTGAAAACCCACAGAGAGATCCCAGTATTTCAGAGAAAGGCAGGAGCAGGGAAGGTGCCACCCAATCCTGGAAGGAAGCTGGAGAATGGGGAATGATGGAACCAAAAAAGCAACACAAGGATGGAGGGGTTAATTTGGTTGGTCTGGCCTATGGAGGTCAGAACAAGGAACTGAGATTGTATTGCAATAGATGAGTTTGTATCAAACCTCCCCTCCAGAGCTGGAATCCTGGGGGCTCTCTGGACTGACTTTTGAGATTGACTCATTGAAGCTGAGGGGAGCCGGGCCTGTTATGATGAAACAGTGATTTTCTGCACACCTCAACTGTGTCTTGTTGGGAGCATCTGTGCTGGGTGAGATTTTAGCAATTCTTCCCTTGCAGGAGCTCTGCTTTGTGCCCAAGTCCCTGAGCAAGGGAGGCTTGTTGGAGCCTGCTGCCCTCCCCGTGCTGCTCACTCAGCCCTGCCTTGCCCAAGGCTCTGGGCTGGGTTTCATCACAGAGGTGTCAGCCTTGGGTTCCCCGGTGTCTGCAGGAGTGCTCTCCTTACTGAGGGACAGTGGTGCAAAAGGAAAATTCACCTGGGCACCTTTAAATGAAATCTTCACCCCTTGTTCTCAAGGATGTAGAAGTGAGACAGCAGATTAGCTTAGAGCAGCAAAATTGTGGTGACACTTTTATCTTCCACAAGTTATTACTCAGGAATTACTCATCAATGGGATTCATCTTGTGTAACCTTTAAACACAGAGCAGAGAATGAATTTGATAAATAATCTGAAAAAAACCCCCAATAAAAGTAGTTTATCAGCAAAATTACTGTGAGGTTTGTTTTTGCTGAGAAAGTGGATTTGTTTCATCACGTGCCAAAGTTTTATGCAAATAGTCCAACCTGAAGCACAAGTATTTCTGATTGGTAGTGTTTGCCTTGGAAGCTTTATGTTTCATTAGGTGCTGGTGCTGAGCTGATTGATTAGAATTGGTAGACGTTAAGTGATGGTCTGATGTTGAAATGTTCCTTTTTCACCTGTAAGATCATTCAAGATGAGCTGAAGGCTGGCAAAAAGGCAGATAAGGCAAACAGAAGGGCTGGCTGTTCCAGGTGGAAGCAAGACCAAACAATAGGGGGATTTCTGAGAGAGGAGGACCTGGACACCTCTGCTTTCATTTCCATGGGTGCTGTCTGAGAGCTGTGTTTTGTTTTGGGGAGCACTGAGTCAGCCAGGCATGAGTGCAGGAGGGAATGCAAACAGCAGAGTGAGGGATGTTCACCCAGCCCGAGCACTCCCCTCAAGGGGAAGAGGCTTTCTGGCACTGCAGCAGGGGAGAGAGAAGCAAACAACTTGTGTTGTACCTACCTGGAACTGTGACAGTGATGTTTTAATCTTTTGAAGTGAACAAGTGCCTATGGCAGGGTGAAAATTCGCCTGTGAAGTGCCTATTCTGTTGGTGATACGTTCTCCCTTTAATTAAATAGCTGCCTTACCTTGACAATTAATTGGAGTGATGTATGATTTTTATTAGAAACCCATGACTAATTTTTTCTTGCCGTTCCTGGTATCTTATTGTTCTTGTCTCCCCTCCTCCCGAGTTCTGCTGCGTGCCAGCCGTGTCCTCCAGGCACTGGTGCAGGCCAGTGTTCCCTCTTGCTTGGGCTTTTACCTCTTCCAGATAAGGCCATTGTTTTCAGGTACTTTCCACATCATCTTTCAGAAATTTTCCATTTCATCACAGTTTTGCAATTTTTTTTTTTTGTTTTCAGAATATGGGATTCTTTACTTAAAAAAACCCCACCAATCACAAACTCCTCAAAACATCACCACAAAACCCTCCACTGTGCAATGTAGTTTGCTTCCTTTAATACCACATTTCCTACTTCATTAAAATAACTGCCAGGTTAAAAAAATCCTCCCTGCAGTCATCCCTGTGCCTGTAATCTGCTAGGAAGCTCAAGTGAATTTTATATTTAATTACAAGATTCAAAATGGATGTGACTGAAGACATTTCTGTTCAAATCAGCACAGCAGCTACAAGGACTCAGTCTGTCCCTTATCCTGCTCTCCCTGGCTGAAAGGAGCTGAGGCTCAGTCCTCTCTCTAACATTACAACAAATGATGTGGACTATTCTTTATGTTTTTTCCACTTAGGAAGCTTTAGTCTTTTTATAGGAAATTTGTTTCCATGGGGGAACTTAGGCATGGATGAGTGGGAAACAATGCATTGTTTGTTAAAACAAATTTTTTTTGAAGGGAGTGGGCTTGAAAGGAAGGAAATGTGGTTTAGATTTAAGTTACTTTTGAAATTTCTTCCTCTTCTTTTGCCTCATCCTCCCCACCCCTCCAAACACAAAACAAAAATCCTAATAACCAGAAGTCCCCAAATTGGCTTTTCACTACACATGCCTTAAAAATATTTGGTATAATCTGGAAACCCAGAGGAAGCTTAAAAATCACTGTCTTGTGTATCCTTTCTTTCCCTTCCCTGTCTGGGTTGTTCTCCCCCAAGAACATGAAGCTTTTATCTCAGGTTTTCTAGTCCCTGTGTTGGGCAGGGTTTATTTAGTCTGTGTCTCTGCTGTGTTTGTGTGAAGTCGTTTAAGCCTGAGTTTATCCACGTGGTGCTGAATGAGTTCCTGGCATCCTCTGATCCCTGGGCTGTTCATTCACAGGGTGGTTCTGGTAGGCAGAGCCCTATGGGGGGCAGCTGGGGGTGAGGATTCTGGGGGAGGGAGTTAGGGGCAGGAATACAGTTAGATTTTTAATTTGCTGGATTTAAAGCAGGCAGCTGGCTGGAAATCTCTCTCTCTCCCTTTCCCTAGAGGTGCGTGGCAGAGCTGCTGTGTGACAATCTCCTCCCTGGTGCTGGCTGCCATGGCTGACCCCATCGCAGAGGAACCCGTGTCCCAAATCCCCGAGCTGTGCTGTGAGTGTGGCCAGGCCCACCCCTTGCTGGACAATCACCTCTACAACTTCCAGGACGAGGTGGACGATGAGCTGATCTGCCACATCTGCCTGCAGCCCCTGCTGCAGCCCATGGACACGCCCTGTGGCCACACGTACTGTTTCAAGTGCCTTGAGAACTTCATGCAGGAGTACAACTTCTGTCCCATGGATCGCAAGAAGCTCTCCTTCCAGCAGTGCCACAAGTCCAGCCTGCTGGTGAGGAACCTGCTGGATAAGCTGATTGTGCTGTGTCCTTTCAAGGCTGAGTGCCAGCAGACCATGCAGCGCTGCGAGCTGGAAGCTCACCTGCACAACAGGTGCATTCCCCTTTCCGTGCTCTTACCGCTCCTTGTGCAACGCCAGGGCTGTTGTGCTGCTCGTCAGATCCGTGCATTCTCAGAGCAGCTCCTAAACTGGGGCAAGGTGGGACACCAGAGGTGCCAGGGTGAGGCTGCAGAGGTGGGTGGGTGAGGACAGTGTAATTGTGTGTGTGCTCTGGAGGAGAAGGGTGAGCTGCTCACCTTCAGGCCCTCTGCAGACACTGAACCTGTCAAATACACAGATATTTGTGGATCCTGAACTGGGGCACCGGCTCTGGAGCTGGTACAAACAAGCTTATTCTTGTTTCCCTTGAGCAGAGAAGAAAGGCACAAAGTCAAGGCTCTGAAAGCAAGGGATTGTACAGTGCTGCCAGTTTAATTGGTCCAATTAAGATGTGCAATACTTAAGTCTTTGATTCAAATAGTGCAAGTCCCTCCAAGCTGCACATTATGAACTTGCTGAATCACCTACTTATAATTCCATTATCTTCTCTTGTTCTTTTGCTGAGAAAGAGAAGCAAATTAAAATTACCATGTTTTTTCCTTCTGTTCCTCTTGTGCAGAGGAAGGGAGACTCTTTGGTGCTTCCACTGCTGGTTGAGCTGTTGGCAGGCAGGGTATTGTCACTTTAAAGAGAGTGCAGGTGACAGAGCTCTTGCCATGGTGCTTGGAGAACCCCTGTTCCTGCCTGGTTAATGATTTGCAGGGAAAGGAGCTAAGTGCAAGCCCTGCTGCAGGTGGAACAGACCTTCCTTGGCAGGGTGTATTTGTCAGCAATGAGAAATCCCACAGGCTTCTCTCCTTCAGCTGTGCTGTAGTTTATTGTGGCAATGACATATTTTAAAAATAAGCCAACCAGGGAGCAGGTGCACTTAGGATACCTTTGCAGTTCCAGCCAAGGATGTGCCTTTGTGGTTCTTGCTTTTCTTCAGTCCCCATGAGCTGAGAGCTGGTGTTAGAGCCAGGGGAAGGGATGGAAGGTGCTTGGGTGCCCCTTTCCCTTCAGTGAAAGTTTATAATCCCCTTTTTCTTGCTTGTTATCAGGCGGGGGCCATGGCTCACACCAGGGCTGGGCCTTCCTCTGCTCCGCAAATCTGCCCTGCTATCAGTAAACTCCTGTCACCCATTAATCCCTCTGGCGCAGGAGTCACACACAGGGGAGGGAGGCACCTCAAATGTTTACATTAGAGACCTGCCTGGAAACTGTATCTTTCTCTTATATGTTCCACGGTTGTTTGTATATTTCTTGGGGACAGAATATTTTAAGATTTGAGGCTGTTTCACCCGGGCTGAGGGCACAGTCAAACTGAAAAATGGGAAAAAAATCCAAATATAACAAAATTACACTGGAATTTGGATGGTTGGATGGTTTTTTCCTTTGTTTTAAGTGAGATTAACTGATAGAAGGTTTAAGGAAATAAGAAGCACATAATAACTCACTTTCTTGGGGAATTTCCCTGCCTTTTGCAAATTGAATTTGTGTTTTCATATCTTAAGAGGGATATGTGCACAAGTGGATCAGTCAGCCTCTGCCATTAAGTTCAGGGTTATCTTACTGCTTGGAGAACAAATGAGTAGGAATAAACCAGAGGAAGTAATACTGGGATGAGACTTCTTTAACCAGAGTATAAATCAGTTTAATTTGAGAAGTGACTCTGATAAGCACCCAATACTACTCATGTCTCTGAAAGTGATATTTTTGCATTTATCACCTTCTCACCTGTCACTTTTAAAATAAATACTCATGATAAAAGAGCTGTTCTTCCTCGCCCATTAGTGCTGAGACAGGCTGGTGATGTATCTGCACCCAGGGCACATTTTGTGTGTACAGTTACATCCCAGTTCTGGGATCTCTGTGGGGAGCACTCAGTGGCATTAGGAATTAAATTGCTCCCATTCAGGTAGAGCCATCACCTGCACAGACTGGGGGTGAACAAAGTCCAGGGTCAGGTCTCATTCCACAGCAGAAAATGCCCAGTCCTCCCTTGCTGCTCTTGTGTGTAGCTGGTGTGTTAAAACAAAGCCTCATCAAGGCTGAGCTTGAAACTTGAGCCACTTTCTTTGCATGTTCATAGTGATCTCTACAACGTCAGAGCTCAGTTATTTGCTTCTATTTAAGAGGGATTGTTTTCTTTATGGAGTGTTTGCCAGGTAAATATTTAGCAAGGGAGACTCCTGTTTCTATTACGTTATTATTTTTCAAATAATTTGCTTAATAATTTTAAAAGTAGTGAAATAACAAGCCTGCTCTTAAGCTGATACTTGTGTAAGTAGAAACTGAAAGTCAGATGAGAATCAATTGTATCATCTGAGGCACCAGCACTGCACTGGTGAGATCTGGAACCAGCTTCTTCTCACAGGTTTGTCAGAGCTTTCATGTGCTGGGTCCCCTGCCCAGGCAGAGGCAGTCACTGACAGTCCCTGCCAATCTCTTTCCAGGTGTCCTGGGTTTAAGAAATACAAATCTGAACTCCAGCGGAAAAAGAATTCCATTTCCAAAGGGAAGGAAGATCCTCCTGCCAAGGGGGAGGCAAACACGCCCAAGGATCCAGAGGTCCCAGGTGGAGGCTCCTCACTTGTGGCAGAAAGCTCTGGAGCTGCTGTGGTGTCACTGGGGACTGCAGAGCCTGGACTGGTTAATCCAGCTTTTGAGGAGACTGAAGAAGGTGAGAGTTTGGTACAGAAGTGGAGCTATGTATTTATCTCTCATAATATAAAAATGAGATAATTATCTCAGAAAATTAATTTTTGAGTGTCTCCCAGCACTGTCAGACATCCTCAGTGCTACTCAGCCAGTAGGAGCCATCAGAGGCAGCTCTTTCCTTCAGCAGAAGGGAGATGCATTCATGTGCATCAGGGGTGGCAGAGTCTGCTCACAAGCACAAAAATGTGCAAAACCATTTGGAGAACCTCTGCTGGGCTGCAGGGAGTATTTGCAGTATTCTGTGGAGAAACAAAGGCAGTCCCTGTCAATGTGAACGTGGAGCACTTAAAGCCCTTGCAGAAGCCAAGTAATTAGTAACTATAACTAGGAAGTGTTCCAGGTTCTTTTTAATCTTGTTAGGAAAGTTAAATATACAATCAGTTTCCTGGAGTGGTCAGCACCTCCCTCCTGGTGTTCTTCTAGCATAGGTTAGGTTTTGGATTAACAGGCAGCTCTGAAAGCCTTGCAGATCAAATCACCATCTCCACTTCAGTGTAGCAGCGTTTGCTCAGCTTGGTAGGAGGCAGCAGCGTGGAAACCTCAGTGCCTTGTCTCAAAGTTAGGCTCAGCTTGCAACCCCTGTGCCTGGGACAAAGGTAACTCACAGGTTGGTTCAGTTCCCTGTTGGCTTTTTCCCAAAGCACACCTGGAGCAGGTTTTGTGACACCTGCCCTTCACCCTGCCAGGCCCCACTGGGGCTGCCTGAGTGTCCCCGTGCTGGGACATCTCATCCCACTTGCTACCAACAACTTTCATCTTCAAGGTGCAGCATTGCTCAATCTCCAGCATGCTGAGAAACAGCCAAACATTCCTCCTGTTTTACAGTGGGGATGGGAAAAGAGGAGCAAAGGAAATTAGAGGAAGGAAGTTGCAGAGCAGTAATTACTGCTGGGTAGTCCCTTTCCCTCATGGGCATCATGGAAACTGGAATTTGTTCTGTGCGTGCTTCTAGCAGGCCAGCTGTCACAGGAGAAAAATAAATCTCTAAATATAGCCAAACCATACTGAATGCCCTTTAATAGACCCCAAGCAACAACAATAAAGAATTTGAATTCACCATAAGCTAGGAGAAAATGGGAAAAAATCGGGAGAAACTGTAAAGAAACAGAGGGGTTTTAAGCTTTTTATGTGGCCTTAGGTCTCCTCATAGCTGCTTTCCCTCCAGATGCTACATTGAACACAACTTGCCAGGGGTTTGAATCTTGGGGTGCTGTGAAAAGGAAAATAGTGTTAATGTGTAGTTTTTCCTCTTCAATTTCCACAACCAGACCTTCCTCAGAGAACCAGCCTTGTGGCTGAAACCAGCACCATCGAAATCCACCGGGAAGATCCGGAGGAAGAGCTGGGGATGAGGATAGTTGGGGGTAAGGACACCCCCCTGGGGAACATCGTTGTTCAGGAAGTGCTGCGGGACTCTGTGATTGCTGCTGATGGAAGAATTGCTCCTGGGGACCACATCCTTGAGGTGGGAAAAACCCCCTGGTAGCCCCATTGCTTCCCTTGTCTGGGGGAGGAGAGTGCCTGGAAAAACTGGGAAATCTCTGCAGCTGAGGATTTTAGAGCACTGAACTCTGTATCAGCAGCATCGTGTGTCTGCTGGGGCTGAGGAACAGACTTTTGGCATTCCTTCCAGTCAGACTCATATTTCCCTTGCATACTTGACAGCTTTTTGAAATTTAGGCCATTTTGGATAAAGTAAAAGATTCCTACCTGATGAATTTCACACAGCAGCCCCATTTCTCTGCTCTAGTTAGGAAGTCTCAGAATTACTTGCTCCACTGTGTTGCTTAAGCTGCATATTCTCCATGGGCAGGTCCAGGGTGAGAGCTGCTGACTGGCAGTGAGTATCAGCTCCAAAATGTGAGTAATGCAGAGCTCCAGCCCCAGCCTGACCCATGACTGGGGCACTGCCCACACTGCTGGGGCTCTGTGACCCTGGGTGACCAAGGTGACGCCTTGTACACACGGTGACAACTGTTAGCACCTCCAGCCGTGGCTGCCCAATCCTCTGCCAAGCCATAAATCCTCATTTTCCCGTGGGATTGGGCATCAGTAGGGGCTGGCAGCCCCCGCACAAGAGATCTCTGAGTTGGTTTCTCAGGTAGACCAATGGAGTGACTTTTGTTTTATCCAGTTGGGTTGTTCATGTGTCAGTCTCAGCAAACAGGGCAGGTCCCACACTTAGGAGCCCTATTAACATCCTAAAAGACTGCACAGAATCTTAAGTGACAACAGGCAAAGCAAAACATTGCCTTCTCAGAGTCATCCTGGTAAAAGCGTAATTAGATGGATGATTCCAGAAGCTTGTAGACTGTGGACCATTCAAAAGTGGGGATTTGAGTCTTCTCCAAGTCTGTACTGAATGCTGAAAGTTAAGGAAAAGCAGATCTGCATTGCCATGGCATGGGAGGAATGACTGAACATTTTCAGATTTGTTGGTTGTGTGGGTTGTCCTGTCTTGTCCCTGTCCTCAGTTATTCACCTAATTACAGTCTAATTCCATCAGCATTCTTCATTCTTTGTTAGAAAACTTTGCTCCCTAATGTGCATCAGAGTCAGAGATTGCACAGGGAGTTTTCCATCCTGCTCCATCCTGGCTATGCCCCACACTGTGGACAGTGCCTAATTATTGTGGGCTCTGATTAGTGAGTGCTTTGTTTGTCTTTGTAGGTGAATGGCGTCAACATCAGCAGTGTGACTCACTGCCAGGCTGTCTCCTTCCTGCGCCACCCAGGCCCTGTTCTCCACCTCATGGTCCTGCAGGAGAAGGGCTTTTCCAGCAAGTCTGCACAGCAGGATTCCCCTTCCACAAACAGGGAAGTGATCCATGTCACCTTGGTAAAGAGAGACCGATCCGAACCCTTGGGAATCAAACTGATCAGGAAGACTGACGAGGCAGGGATTTTTATTCTGGATCTCTTAGAGGGAGGCTTGGCAGCCAAGAATGGGAAGCTGAGTCGGAATGACAGAGTCCTGTCAATAAATGGCCAGGATTTGAGGCAAGGAACACCCGAGGCTGCTGCCCAGATAATCCAGGTGAGTTCCAGGTGAGAGGCTGTGTGGAAATGGCTCTGGGTGGATGATGGCAGAACTCCTGTTCTGAGCCAGGGCTAACAGGACACAGCAGGGCCAGCTGCATTCCCCCAAATCTCCCATGGCAAGGGACTCCCCTGCGGACCTGTGGGAAGCACCATTTCCAAGTGAAGATAAACAGCAAGAGTGGGAATCTCTGGTGAGTCATCCCTGACAGGTCTGAGGGGAAGCAGTGGCTCGTGGCACAGGGGTTCATCTGAGGAGATTGCATCTCCTGTGTGGGGTTTGCAGCCTCTCTTGCAGAGGGAATGTTGGTTTGCACTGTGGATTCGTGCAGGAGACAGAGAGGGATCAGGGCAGCCTCTTGTGCTTCCAGCACTCACACTTGGGATGGGACTTGGGATGGGCTGGCAGCACAGAACAGATCCCTTTGGACTGATTTGGAGCCCTTTCTCCCCATTTTACCTGTATTTGGGAAGAAAGGCTGAAAACAATGTGGAGCACCTCAGGCTAAAAGCATTCCAAGGTACTAAATGCGTAGAAGAGGGGTGGTCTTTCCCTGTGGAATGTGCTCCTGTTGCAGCATGTGAAAGGTTTTGGTGGAAGGAGTGGGCAAGGAATTCTGGTTAAAGGATTAAGGATTGCTGCATATGCAGCAGATATCATACAGATCAGTTTAAATTCTTTATCTCCCCAGGTGAGTGCCTCCAGTTTGTGTTTTTATCTACAGATCCTGACACAATGCACCTCATCCCTTTCTGTTTATATCCCAGAAAGGATGTGAGGTCAGCAGGAGGGAGAGCCAGTTCTCTTCTCAGTTATCAGAGGAGTGCAGTGAGATCCCTTTTTATGTTGTACTTCCGTTCTATGGCCTCTTAGAATTTGTTTGCATCCACAAGTGCTGCTGCATTCCTGTTGCAATGTGTACACAATTCCCATAGGAGGAACTCTTTGGGTCCCACTGGAAACAGCAACCAAAATCTCAGAACTGGCTTCATGAGGTTTGGGGGTTGAATTTCTCTGGAAGTGACAGTTGTGTAAAACTGTGACAGTTTCCCAAACGTGATCTGTTCCTCTGAGGGCTAATTGAAATCCTTGCTTAAATGTAACTTAAAGAGTCCCTCTTCCAAGGCCAGGGAATTCACTCTGGCACCAGAGGAACAGGGTCCTGTGGCAAGGAGTGAGAGCAGCAACTGCATTTCTGTCATCCAGGGCAGGAAACGCCCCGAGTGAGCCTCACGTGGGCCTTGCCCCAGTGAGCCCTTCACAATAAGGTTCTGTCAGGTGATCTGAAGGAACAAACCCAAGGAGAGCAGCAGGAACAATGGGAGCACTTCCCCTGCAGCCCTGCCAAGGCCACACATGCAGCTGGTGAAGTGTTTAACCAGAGGTGCTCTGGGGAAAAAATGGATGAGAGATGGTGAACAATAAATAGATGAACAAAGCTGGGAGGGAAAGAGCTTTAACATCTTCCTGTGCAATAAAAGCACCCAGTGCTTGTCGTGGTCACTCTGTGTGTACCAGCCAGTGTTGCAGCTCTGTTCATTTTGTAGCACAGCACAAGATGCTATTTTGGTTGTTTGTACTGAAGTGCAGGAATTAATCATCCCTTTCCACCTTATCTTGTTTGGCATTTGTGGGGGAGGGAGGCACGAGTGAAGCCTGCCTCTACTCCTGTTCCTTCTGACTCATGTTTGCTAATTCCCTTTTTCTTTTTCCAATCACATTCCCTGGATCCTCACAAAAGACTTTGCATCACATTGAGGACCTGTTGGAGAACCTCTGTAGGAAGTGATGCCAACCCTTCTCTCTCCCCAAGGCAGTGAGGGCTGTCTCTCATTTCTAACTCATTTTCCTATCTTTTTAATTTCCATTCCTCGTTTCTCTGGGCAGACCACGGAATCCAGGGTGAACTTTGTGATCCTGAGGCAGCCTGGGGTGCAGCTGGGGGAGCCAGGGGAGGATGGCAGCAGCTCCAACAGCAGCAGCAGCAGCAGCAATGGGGGGAGCCCAGTGCACCACCGGAGGCGAGCGGACCAGAACCACTACAGACGGAAATCCAACTATCAGAAGGTGGGACTGGAAAAGGGGGCAAAGGTGCTGCTCATTCCTGGCCTAGCAGAGGGATTGTGCTGTTCTGTGATGGTGTTTTATCACACAAGGCTGATCAGCAGCTCCATTTCTGCTTGGGGCTTTTGGTACTGAAGAACCACTTTGTCACCTACAGGGAAACATCATTTTAAAGCAAAAAGGTGGCAAAATTTCTTCGGTGTTGATGCAGAACTGGTGTTTAATCCTTTCTAGTCTGGAAAGGGCAATGAGAAATTTGCCATCCGTGAGATTTTTTGGGATTGCTTCTTGACATCCATCAAGCCCCACATGCTGAGGGTGTTGCAGTGATGCCCAGCTGAGCTGGTGTGGAGCCAGAGGCCTTTATGGTCCAGGAGAAGAATCCCCAGGTGACCCCGTGTTGCTGCTGTGAGTGCAGAGTGTGTTTGCCACCCCTTTGTAGGGCCCAACAAACAGCAGGAGTGAGAGGACAATCCCCAGTGTGCTGAACCCAGAGGGAAAATCTGTGTGGGTTGTCCTGTCTTAGTGACAAAGCTGCTGCAGCTGCTCAGACTGGTGTGTTCAGTGTCCCTGGAGCTCAGGGAGCTGCTGTTCTGTGTGGCTGGAGTGTGGTTCCTCCATTTAAATCACTGAGTAGCATTTACACCCTGTTGTACAGCCTGTGCTCTAATGTGTGCCTTCACTGCAAGCGAAACATTTAATCAGGGAGAGATTCCTTGCTTGGCATCAGCAGCCTTGAGATGAGCTCATAGCTTGTTCCCCAGTGCAAAATTCCCCTCTTTAGAGGGAGCATCTCCCTGCAGCAAATGGATTTGGGATCATTAGGACAGCACTGCCTCAGCCCTGATGGTTCACCTTAGAAATGCTGCTCTGTATTCCCACCCACAGCAAGGGCATGGGGAGCTGACTTTGCCATCCAGCAGCATTGCTGGAATGCTCTGGATTAAGGATGTGTTGTTGTCTTCCAGAGCTGGGCTTCTGTTAATTGCATTAATGAAGCTGCATTTTGTGCTGTCATTCCTTTGTAGGATTTGCCTCAGGGATATGTAAGTCATGAGAAGACAGTTGCAATAAAAAAGGAGCCAAAGGAATCTTTGGGAATCACAATTGGAGGTGGAAGGGATAACAAAAACAAGCTCCCCATCTATGTGACAAGTGTGCAGCCCATTGGATGCCTCTTCAGGGATGGCAGAATCAAGAGAGGTAAGGGAGGCTGTCAGACCCTTTATCCTTTAGGAGCTGTGGGTTTTTTCCAGTGGAAGCTGGACTTGGATACTAAAGAGAGGCTGGAAACAGGGTTCCCATGACCCCTTGAGGCTGGAATGGGCTCCATAGCCAAAGGTCTGTAATAATCCCATTTTATTTCATCAACAGGGGATGTACTTCTGAGCATAAATGGCATCGATTTGACTCACCTGAACTACTATGAAGCTGTCTCAGCACTGAAATCCAATGCAGCTTCCCACTCAGTCACACTGAAAGCCTTGGAAATCCTCTCCCTGAACTCCCCAGAGCCATCCCTGGACATCAGGGAGCAGGGATTCAGCTGGTCTCCCCTCTGGATCACGTGGCTTGGATTGCCCAGGTATGTTTGTCAGGGACTGGATGGAGAGCTGCTAATTACAGGGTTGACTTTCACTCAAACACTAGAAATTAATTACTTTGTTGATGAACTTGGAAGCATTCCTGGTATTCCCGTTTAGCTGTAAGGCAGTGGAAAGCCTAATTTGCCAATGAGATCATAGAATAATGAGTGCATAAGGAACTTCCACTGTTTTTCTGGAGTAACCCATCATTCCCACACTCCTGTTGGACAGTAACCAGGCTTTAGAAGCCCTGAAACTCCCTTTTTAAAAGAGAAATAATGAATGTTACATACAGTCCCTGCTAGAGTACTGCCTGAAATCTCTCTGTGGCTCTTTCTGCATCCCCTGACACAGCCAAGAGATGCCTGGGCTGTCTGGGAGTTTCTAATCTGATCATCTTAGGGGCAGACATTCCTTCAGTCTAACTCTTCCTGGCTGTTGTAACTGTGTCGTCTTCAGCATGAAGCAGAAATGATTCTGCACAGTTGAGTTTTGCTGCAAAGCTTTGTACCACAGGCTTAGCACAGGTTTTAACCTTCTAAGTTCCAAGTGAAGCTTGAATTTCCCTCTCCTTCCTGGAGAGGTGAACCCCTGGCTCCTTCCCTTTTGCAGTTGCACCAAAATTCTGTGAAAGGCAGAGCCTGTTGTCATCCCAGCTGAGTGCAGGAGCCTCTGCACGTGGAACAGGAAAGCCAAACCTGCTGTGGGCAGCCTGGATCATTTACAGCCTTGTTTCTTGAGACACCTAAAGAAGAACCACTCACAAAGCTTCTGTTGTGTTACCTAGCAGCCTGTAAATGCCCAACAAACCAACCCAAGGAAAGGCAGCTTTGGTGTCTCCTGTACTTGGCCTGTGCTCAGCACCTCCTGCCAGCTCCCTCTGCTCTCCCAGGACTTGGCCTGGCTGCTCCAGGCAGGTCTGGTGTGAGCTGGCCCTGAGCTGCAGCTGGAGAGCCCAAACCTGGCCACAAACCCTCGATGCTGCCTGCTGTTTGTTCCTCGTGCTGCTGCTGCAGTGAACTTCAGCAAGCCAAAACCTGGCTGGGCTTCTTTTCTTCCTTTCCCAATTTTTTTTGGCTGTGAGGTGATTTGCAGCTTCCCCACACTCTGCTGGAGGGACTGGAGTCTTCTCTGCTCCTCGATCCCCTGTCCTCATTTCAGGAGTGTCCTGGCATTACCTCCATTTCATGCATTGCTGGGAATTCCTTTGCTGCTGGTATTGATGTTCCCCCTTCCTTTGACTGTAACTCCTGAAGCAAAAAGTGATTCCAGGTGTCCTTTTTGCTCTTCACTTCCTTTTACTCCAGCCTGAATTCTGGTCTTGGAATTTGTCTGCAGTTCTGGCTGTGAGGGTTGGTAGGAAGCACACAGCGAGGTCATTCCACTTCAGGATCTGACAGAACTGTCCTCCTGCTTCCAGCACTGAAAAGGGCTGTAATTCCTGTGCTTCCTCACTCCTCTTCCCATCTGCTCCCAGTGAGAGCTGGCAGCAGCTGGCTGGTCACCTGCAGACCCGTGTTTGTCACCTGGGCATGTCCAGGGTGCCTCTGGCACTTCAGGCTGGCCCAGGGCTGTGCAGGTGCAGTGAGATCCCAGTGCCCTCACCTGCTGTGCTTTGGTTCCATTGCAGAGAGCTCCTGACCCAGCCCAGCTGGGCTTCCTTTGCCCCGGAGCAAACCCCCAGTGCTGCAGGGGAATGTCCACTGCACAGGCCCTGTGTGCACCACACTGCCACAGAAACCTTCAGAAATGTGCCCAAACTGGACCTTGTGCCCTCAGCCCCAGCTATTCCACTGAGATCTGCTCCTTTTGGCTGCCCTGGCCCCACTGGCTTGCAATGTTCTGCAGGTTGAAAGCTCAAAGCTAATTGCATGTGCAATTTTGGGTTTCTTCTGCTTTTTTTCCTCAGTTATTCCTCTGCTCCAGCAGAAATATCCCTTTCTTTTTAGAGGAGTGTATTTCTTTCTAGTTTGAACCCAGACTTGATGCTGAAAGGTGTGAGTTGAAATGAGTGCTCAGGGCTAGGGAAGTGTCTTGGATCCTGGCAACACTTGAGCCCTCAGTGCTTCATTCAGGCCTCGATTCTTGAATCTGTGGTTTCTGTTTCTGTCCAACAGAAACTTTGATTTCCTCCTAGCATTATATTAAATCTATACCAGCCACTGACAGTATAAAATACCATCTCAAAAACTGGTTTGGACTGGGCTCATGTTCTAATCCAACACACCTTGGATCCCAAAGGTACCAGAAACAAAAGTTTACTGATTGATTTATTTTTTCTCTCTAAAACCTTTGCCTCTTGAAAACACAGTGCACTGTGTGGCTTCTGGAGAAGTCTCAGGGGAGGAAAAGCAATTTTCCTGCTGCCTTCTTCCCTGGGGTTTATCTGACTCCTGTCTCCCTGGAGTCTGACTCTGCCCACAATAACCCTGTGGAGCTCCCAACTCCAGCAGGGCCCAGGAACTGCCAGCTCAGCAGCGTGCTTGGCACCGTAAAACCTGCACCTCGACCTTCCCTAAGTCTCCAGTTCTTTTCCCACAGTCATTTTTGATCGTAGTAAATGAAAGTTTCTCTTCCTAGAACCCATTTTTAATATGGAAAACTGATTCCTAGCAAACAGCCCTTTCCAGCTCCTGGAGAATGTGCCTGATATTTTTATTTATGTTCTGTGCTGACGTGGCTCTTGCCACTGTTGCTCTTGGGGCTATTTATTTGCAGGAGCTGCCACAGCCATGGCTCAGAGCTGTGGTTTTGCACTTGTGTGGTACCTGTGGAAGGAAATCATGGAGGAATCAGTTGGAGCTGGGTCTCCTGGCGTTTATGTGTGAAAAACTCCTACAAAAGTAAATTACAGTTTGAAAGTAGATAATTGGATCCTTCTCCTGGTGAGAAGTTAACTATGAAAGCTTTTGAAATCTGAAACTCTTTGCAAACTGCTTAAGCAAAGCCCTTGAGGCAAAAACGTTTATTAGGAAAAGTTTAGCTGCTGGAATAGCTCAGCGGGGTGATGATGAGCAGCTTCACAGCTCCTCGGTGCCAGGATGTAACCTGAGCTGGAGCCGGGATGGGACCGGACTGGGAGCCGGGAGGGGGCCCGACTGGGGCCGGACTGGGAGCCAGGGCTCATGAGACGCTCCTGCCACACCTCTGTGTCACCTCGCCAAGGCTTTGCGGGGCTCTGTGCCACCAGCTCGGGCAGTGAGTGCTGCTGGCACTGCATCTCCCGTTCCCCCGAGGAGACAAACCTTGCTGGCCTCCATCCAGAACCAGGGAGCTCTCACCAAGCAGCCCAATATCGGAACTGCACATCCTGGATCCTGCGGGAAAGCCCTTCCCTGCTCTGATCTGGCAGCTGCTGCACCTCACATTTGCTGCCAGTGATGCTGAAAGCCTTCCTTGTCCCAATGCAGTGCACAGAGGGAATAAATAACCCCTCTGCTCTCATTAATTGCATGGGTGTAGCTGCTGCTCACTGGTAATTTGGGTTTGTCACCAGGTGTTCGTTAGCAGAATTCATGAAGTTATTCAGGAGTCTTGCAGGTCCCAAACCCCTTTAGAGCTGGGTGATTCCCTCTTAGGTCTTAAACTGGCATAATCCCATTTGAGAATTAACCCTCTGACATGCCTTGCAAAGAGATATCTCAAATCCTAAAAAACAGGAAAATGAGGCTTTTCCATGAGGGAAAACATCAATTCCTGGTCAGGCAATTTTCCTCATAACCTCTCTGTTTTTGACACAGCTACCTTCACTTCTGTCAAGATATTGTCCTTAGTAAAGGAAACTTGGAGAGCTGGGGCTTCAGCATTGTGGGAGGCCTTGAGGAAAGCAAAGGAAACCAACCCTTCTTCATCAAAACCATCGTGCCCGGGACTCCGGCATTCCGCGACAGGAACAACAAGTAGGTGTGAGGTGTGAGGTGGGATCACCACCACCAGGGCTGGGGGCTTTTCCCAGGACTCTCTGACCCTTGTGAGGAGCTCAGCTCTAAGATAATGACTCGTCCTTGCTCTCATTTGAGAGTTAATACAGGTGCCAAACTTGTAACAAACTAAGCCCTGCATTAAGCAGTGTTTTGGTTTCTCTATACAGGTGCAACGAAAAGGAATTTACAGCCCTTTAAAGCCTAACTGTGAAGGGTTTAATTGAGTGATTAGGTAAAAGTAGAAGGGGGATGTTTGAGACAAATCTTGGAGGTTCCAAAGTATAAAACCTCTTGGATTAGGAAAAGTGTCCCAACACAATCAACAAAAGCCCTCCTGTGCAGGGAACTGCACTGGAGCTTTGCCGAGGTGGTGGCTGGTGAGAGATCCCAGTGAGAGGAGCAGAGTGGGGCTGCAGGACCCCACGGGCATCTCTGCGATGCTGAGCTGGCTCCTCTGCAGGCAGGGCTGCCACAGCCAGGGAGGGGACCCAGCTGGGTGTCAGGAGCAGGGCTTTGCTGCCAGAGCCGAGGTGGGGGCACTGGGCTCAGCTGAGCGCCTGAGTGCAGGGACAGGGCTGGGGGGGCTCAGCCCCTTGCACCCCTCAGGAGGGGCTGGGTGTGCTGGGGGGCAGGTCCCTGTCACACCTCTGGTGGTGACAGTGGGGCTGCTGGACAGCAGCTCTGCTTGGAGCTGCAGGACTGACCTGAGGCATCAGGGTTTTACCAAAGCACAGCTCCTCCCCTGCTGCCCCTCACTGCTGTCACCCACCCAGCAGTGCCCTCCTTTGCCCTTCTCCTCTGACTCAGAAGTTCTTTCAAGGAGGAGTTGGCTCAGGGTGGGCTTAGGGTGCCCCTGGGTGCAGGGTTAATCATGAACCCAGTCCTGACTGGATCCTGTCTTTGGGCAGGTGTGGAGATGAAATCGTGGCAGTGAACGGAGTGCCAGCAATAGGAATGAGCAACTCGGAATTAATCCCAATGCTGAAGGAGCAGAGGAACAGAGTCACCCTGACCGTGGTGTCCTGGCCAGGGAGCCTCGTGTGACAGCTCCAGCAAAGCCCCAACACTTCCAGGTACCCAACAGCAGCTGGGCACCACCCAGAGCTACCCCTGGCAGCGAGGCAGGGACTGCTCCACTCCTGCTCTGGTGCATTGCCATGGAAGACTCCTCCCTGCTTCCTTTCTGTGGAAAACATTTTACCAGCAAATGTGGGTGTTGAATTCAAAGTAGGGGTTAATCCAACAGTTGTTGGAGCTTCCCAGGCTCATTAAGGCTCCTTGGGATTGGTGGTGCAGAGAAAGCTCTTCCCAGTGTTTCTCCACAAGCTGCCCTGGAGGTTGCTGAGGCTTGCCTTGATTTTAGGGCTGTTTTCCACTGAGTATTTGAACAGGTTAAAACAGAGGCTTTTAGAGCAGCTAATAAAGCTTTAAGGATGGGGGCCCAATTAGGCACTTCCTATCTGTCAGAATTTCCCAGTCCTCTTATTTTTAGGTGTCAGTAACCCAAGGAATGTGTGAATATATCAAAACCCCACGGTAACTCAGAGGGGCTGGGTCAACCTGGTGGAGCTGTTACCTGTGTCAGGGTCCTGTCACAAATCCTGATTGAGGATCCTGCCAACTCCACTAATTTATTGCAAAGAGACAATTTCATCAGCTTAAAGAACCACTCTCAAAGGCAGCCACAAGAGTGGTTTCACTGAAATACGATGTTGCAAAATGTGGCTCTACCAAAGGTCAAGGGCAAGGTTCACTTATTGCACACCATTTTCTCTGGTTTTAGGATTGGTAAAAGCAGCTTTTCCCCAGGAGGCAGGTGGGGAAGGGAACAGGCTGGTAACAGACACCCCTGGCCCAGCCTGCTGCCTGTCTTACTTTCCTGTTCCCAGTGATGAACAGCAGAGTTCAGGCAGGGGCAGGAGCACCTGTACTCTCAGCCAGGTCAGATTTGCTCCTGCAGTTCTGTTCATGTCCCTCTTGCAGCTGGAGCAAAATATCAACTCATGGGATCAGGGGAAGCTCAAAGGATCCTTGGCTGCAGGAAATGTCACCTCCAGAAGGGGACTGAGCCCAGCCTGGCTTCAATTCAAACCCACTGTGCAGTAAAATAAAGAATTAAAGAACTGAAGCCCAGGCCAGGGTGGTTTGACCTCTGACACTGTGAAACTGCAAACTCCACCTGAAGCAATTCCCTTTTTTGGCAGCTTAATGAGCAGTGGAAATAATGGGTTGCACTGAGAGATCTTTCCTCCTGTGCTGCCTCTGCTGCACCTTTTGCAGGACCAGCTGTGTAAGAATCCAAGGAGTCTGTCCCCTGTGCAAATGCTGCCTTGAATGAATGTTTAATTCTTTGTAGCAGCCCTGCAGGAACGAGCCCAGCCCTGGCTGAAGCTTCTCCTGGGCTGGCAATTTGTCATTTGCTGTCCCTGGGCCTTGTTTACACTCAGTGACTTCACCTCCTGTGCTGGGAGCTGCAGGCAGGGACAGAGCAGGAGCCTCGGATCCACCCTCACAGCAGCCTCAGCTGGGCTGGGAACACTCTGACAGCACAACCTGGGCTCCAGAGCTGTTTTCCTCTTGTTCTGCTGAATGCTGAGAGCAAAATAATCCACAAAGGAAAACTCGTCATTGACCTCGCTGGGACACAAAAATATGAAGCAATTTTTTATCTCTTTCCAATCAATGTGCAGAATCTGTGCCTGGAACAGTAAATATTGATGTGGACAGAGAGAGGGTGATTCCCACTGCCTGCCCCACACATGGGGAAAAGGGCAGGAGGGAAGAGCTGTGCAGCTGCTGGGCTGGCAGTGGAGGGAGGAGGAGGCTGCAGAACCATTTTTACTCCATCTCCTTTCAAGGTGCCTTCAACTTCACCCAAATGTCCTCGTAATTTAAACTTTGTTTCCAAAATCAGCTTGTTAATAGATGTTGACTTTGTTTTGATGCCTTTATAAATTATTGTAATATTGCTGAAAGTATGGATTAGAGGTGTGGTCTTTACTCTTTCTTTCCAGAAATACCCCCAGAACAAGTCCCCCCAACAAAAAGCTGACCCTGAGAAGCAAGAAACAGTGTAATTGTCTTTGCTTCTCCCAGGAAAGGAGCTGGACTATCCTCAAATACATTGAGGCTGGGAAAAATCCCTCAACACCAGTAAACCCCACATCCCAACACCAGTAAACCTGCAGCAGCTTCCTGATGCAAGTAAAGATTATTTCCAACACCCCACCTTTACATTTCCTGGATAGTAAAGGCAAACAATTTACCTCTACTTAATGAAAATAAACCAATTTAAAACTATTTACTTTAAATTCACAGTTCCTCCTGGCCCCAAAAGCCTGGCCCCATTAGTGAAGGTCCCTTCCAGCTCAGCATATTCTGTGTTTTGGGTCCAGCTCATTCAAATACCACAGGAGGAGGTGCAGCCCTGACTGAATCCATGCTGGATTTCCTGTTCCCACTCCCACAGCACCAGCAGGGGTGGGACTGGCTGTGATCATCATGAACTGTGCCACTCAGCAGTGCAGGAGCTCAGGGAGTGGGGGTGGAGCAGCACCAGGGACACCTGAGCGTGCACAGGTGTCAGAAATGTCCTTGGCTGGGGCCAACCCTCACTCACCTGGGTGCAGCATTCCAGAGGCAGCACCGTTCCTGATTCAGGCAGGAAAAGCCAGCTCAGCTTTGGCACTGGCTGTCCCAGCAAGGGCAGAGTTCCTGTGCTGGAAAAAGCCACCACAGCTCATCCTCAGCAAATGCAGGCTCCTGAGGGAGGCTGGGCAGGGGCCTGGGCCCCTCTGCCCCCAGCACTGCCCTGGCCAAGCCAGGTGGGCACCTCTGTCCTGTGTGCTGCCAGGGAACAGAACAAGCACTCCTGAATCCTCCTCTGCACTCTGGATTGGATTTCTCCTGGGGAGCAGCAAGTTCATGCCATTCTCCTGAAAGCTTCTGGGCACTCCCAGCTGAAGCCCTGCCCTGAGCAGGAGCTGCCAGGAGGATTCCCTGCTCCATTCCAGTGCCAGGAGCTGGGAGTGCTGCAGCTTGCAGTGCTGCCCAGGGGAGCAGTGAGTGATGTTCCTAAATCTGGGCTCCACCGTGGCTGCAGAGGCAGGAACACTCTGAGACTGATCCCAGGTAACCCTGGCTCAGTGCACACACATTTCCCAGGAGCTCAAAGAACATTTAAAAAGCTCCATGAAAACCAAAACCCAGCAGAAGTCCCAGTCCTCCTCCTCCCCTGGGCTCTGCAGTTACACATCCATCACTGCACTGTCACAATGCTGAACCTGGAACCAAAGGGTTCTCCTGGCACAGGCTGGACACTTCCCAGCACACTCAGACTTCCAAGATTACAACATCAAAAAATACAGAACATTTCAGAACCACATTATTTTAGGACAAATATTTCAGACAGTTTTAAATAACAAGTCAAAGGAAAATGAGACATTTGTGGACTCACATGAACAGAAGGGCAGGATCCTAAGGACCAGTCAAACCAAAACCCCTGAAAATTATTTCCCCTGTTCTTCCCACCCAGAAACACCTCTGTTGCCCCTTCCCCAACCAATACTAAGTCCAAAGAAACTTTGGAATTCGACTAGATTTATTTTGGGATCTAAGGGAAAGGAATGCACTGGACAGGAGTGTTGGTGATACCCAAATAGAAATGCCAACCCCACGAGGGCAAACTGCTAACTGGGACTTGGTGTTCTCTACTGCACTCTAGGTTATTCAGTCAACTCTTAGTAAAAAAAGGAAATAAAATAGTTAAGTCAAAAGGAATTAAAGAAAAATTCATGCTCTTGCTATGGATCTTCATTGATTCCCCACGCAGAGGTGTAACATGACAGAACTACCTTTGCAATGGATAAAAAAAAAGCCTGTTTTGGAGTCTCTGCACACGCTGTGTGAATGCCCTCAGCAGCTTCTGGAAGCTGTCCCATCCAGGCAGGCCCCTGTGCCCACCTGGAGCAGATCCTGCAGCTCCTCCTGACACGCCCAGCTGGCCACGGAGAAATCAGAAGCTGTTTTTGTAGCTATAGAGAGATTTATTCAGGGATGGGACTTTTCACTACTGGACACCAGGCTCTAAGCTGGCTCCCGGGATCTAAGTCACGCTGTTCTTTGGACAATAAATTTCAAGTTGCACTTACTGTCCTAGTTCTCAAAAAGGAATGATGATGATGACAGAAAGAACCAAGAACTACGACCTAATTGCGTTAGTTTCAGCTGAAGCCATCTTCCATCAGAAACCATAGGATCTGATACACCAAAGTTCTCCCTAGGGAAGGGGATGAGTAGAGTAGCTCAGTGCTTTGTAACTAGTACTGCTGTATTGTCTTGTATCAAAAACAAACAAAGGAAGGAAGTTTAAGGGCACGTGCAGCCTCAGCTCCCGAAGCACTGCCGGCTGTGCCACGGCTCGCCCAGTCAGCCTTGGAAAAAAGTAAAAAATAATAATAATTAAAAAAAAAATCACCCCCCCACCCCCAACCGAAGCATCACCAATGCCATGCTGGTTCCACAGGAGCGAGTTCCTGCCGAGGGCTGGTGCTGGGCCTGCCTCACTCCTTGGTGTCCTGCTCCTCGCCCTCCTGGGCACCATCCTCGCTGGCCTCCTTCTCCTCCTTGCTGCGCTTGTTCTTTTTGTGCTTGTGGCGCCGGTGGCTCTCGCCCTCCTCGCTCTCGTGCTGCTTCCTGAGCCAGGACAGAGGGGACAAAGTGACACCAGAGCCAGCCCTGCCACAGCAGGGACCCAGTGCTGCCCACAGGGCTTGGGTCCCCAGCAACGGGAGCCACCTCAGCAGCACCGAGGGCACGGCGGGGATTTATGGGATCAGCGTCAGCACTGTCACACAGTGTCACACAGTGTCACACAGTGCCACTGTCACACAGTGTCACACATTGTCACACTGCCACTGTCACACAGGGTCACACAGTGTCACACAGTGTCACTGTCACACAGTGTCACACAGTGCCACTGTCACACAGGGTCACACACTGCCACTGTCACAGTGTCACACAGTGTCACACA
>VZTR01010900.1:182776-202542 GCA_013400775.1 Chaetops frenatus | reverse complement strand
CACTGTCACACACTGTCACAGTCACACAGTGCCACTGTCACACAGTGTCACACAGTGCCACTGTCACACACATGGTCACACACTGCCATGCACTGCCACTGTCACACACTGTCACACAGTGCCACTGTCACACTGCCACAGCCACTCCTGGCAGTGTCCACAGGTAACACTTCTGTGTTCTTCCACTCCCGAGGGAGCTCCAGCAATTCTGGCACAGCACCGAGCTGAGAGCAGGACAGTCCTGAACCCCAGATGTGTTTGAAACTTTCTCTCCTCTGCACATCCTGGGGAAATCCCTGGACTCGAGGCAGCAAAGGGATCAGTGGAGCGAGAGAAATGTGGGTTCCCCATGGGAGGCAGATCCTGTTTCTCCTTCTGCTGACTCACACCTGACCTGGCTCTTCACTGGCTTCGTGCTTTACAACTCCTTTATCTCCTCACCCGGGTTTCCAGATGTGGGTGGGTAACTGGGAATGTTTACCCAGGATTTCTGTCATGTGGGAGCAGCCCCCGGCAGAAGGAGGCCTGAGCAGGCTGTGCATGCCCTGGGCCTGGGCCCTGCCAGCTGCTCCCTGCATCCAGCACAGCCCCAGGAGCAGCTCTGCCTCCCACCAGGAAAAGAGGGGGCTCTGGTTTGGCCCCTCCTGGGAGGAGATTTTCTCTTGTTTTTCTGACAGGTTCAGGTGAGCTCTCAGGAGCTGACTGTGTTGTGAAGGTTAAAGCACAGCCTAAAGTACAGGAACAAGCAGACGAATTTATCCCAGGATAAACTGTGCAGGCACAGCTCCATGAGCAGGGACAGCATCAGGTGTACCCACAGTCTTAGCACAGCTGGGATTCCAGTTCACCAGCAGACACAGAACTGGCTGAACCTGGCTGAAAAGCTCCTGGCTTCAAGTAATTTTCTGACTGGTTTAATAAATGGTTTCACAGTTATTAAAGGCAAAAAAAAAAAAAAAAGGGAAAAATAAAAGGCTGCTGCCTCTCCACAAAACACCTTCAGCCACCTCGTGGCCAATGTGTCAGGGGTTTATGCTGGGACAATGTGACTGTCCTTTAATACTGAAACCAGCGTCAGTGATTTCCTTCAGTCTGCTCTGTTTGCAGGAAGCTGGAAATGAAATCCTTTCATCTGCAGATGCCTCTAAGAGGCTCAAACCTCAGTGTACCTCCAGCAGGGAATCCCAGAATGGTTTGGGTTGGAGGAGACCGTGGGCAGGGATTCCTACAGTGAGGTACCAATTCTGAGTAGAGGAAGCTGAGAAATAACCCTAAAGCCAAAGACTTGTTTGTCTGGTACCAGCTCAGCTTCCAGTTGTTTTGTATTCAATTTTTATTATGGTCTTAATCCTTCTTCCTATCATTTTGCTTCCAACCCTTCAGCAATCAGTTCTTCCTTGAAAACTTACTCATCTCCTTAAGGATAAAAACAACCTTTTTCCTCCAGTCACTACATAGGAGTTTTTCTGATACCAGTATCAAAATAAGGGTAATTACCTACAGAGCTGACAGGAACTTCACCTAAAAGAAGGAAGGTGAACCATCAAGAAAAGGAGCAAGAGCAGTTCTGCTGAAGTCATTAATGGGCTGTGAAGTGACACAGGACCTGAGCACAGAACCTGCCTCAGCCCAGAGAGCAGAGCTGCTACTTTGCTAGAAGAATGCTCTCCCAGGAAGATCATCTGTTGCAAATCAATTTTCTGCAGAAAAGTTGTGATTTTAGGACGTGCTGCTCTGCCCCAGAAGTTTCACCTTTGTGCAGACCATCACCCCCCTCACTATCAGGCTCTGGGCAAGATCCTCCTGCTCAAGAGGCAATTTCAGAGTGCAGGCAGAAGTTCTTCACAGAGTGATTGGGCATTGGAAGGGGCTGTGCAGGGAGGTGATGGAGTCACTGTTCCTGGAGGTGTTTAAGGACAGCTTGGATGTGGCACTGAGTGCCGTGGTCTGGGTGACAAGGTGGTGTTGGCCCCCAGGCTGGACTCGATGATCTTACAGGTCCTTTCCAACCTGACTGATCCTGGGAGTTCTGCCCTGGTGCCCAGGAGCAGCAGGACCAAAAGCTGATGCTTCTGTCAAGGCCTTGCCCCTCCTCTGTGTGTACTTGTGTTAAACCGGGAGCTCTGCTGGGAGGCTGAGCCCAGCTCAACCCTCCTGCACCCGCGGAGTGGCAACTCAACCCCGCCTCCCCTCCCTGCCCCAGGGCGTCCCTCCCGCCCACAGCCGAGGGCACGGGGAGCGTGGCCGGGGCTCGGTGAACTGACCTGCGGGAGGATTTGTGTTTGCTGCTGTCGTCCTTGTCGCGGTGGCGGCGCTCGCGGTGCCGCTCCTCGCGCTCGCGGCTGCGGTCGCGGCTGCGCCGGTAATCGCGCTCGAAGTCGTAGCTGCGCTCGCGGCTGTAGTAGCGGTACCGCTCGTCCTCACTGCGGGGACAAGGGACACGTGGGCACGGGCTGCCGCCCCCTCACCAACGCCGAAGGGATGCGTTTGGGAAGCCTCTGCGGTCTCTTAGTGACTGGGGGTGCTCCTGAAACGCCCGCACGCTCCTCTCATCGCCCTCCCTCCCTGCTGCTGGGTTTCCCTCAGCACAGACCCTCCCCTCACCCCAGATCATCTCTCATCCTTTTGTGTAAGGGGATGTTTTCCTCCCCACAAGCTCAAAGCCTCCCACCGTGAGCACTGCTTTCTGTCTGCACTCCTCTACCTGCTCAAAGCACCTCATTCAATCCCCAGGTGTGGGCATGGTGTGCCCCAAATTGAGACACATCCCACACTCCCCTCTACATCCCCCTGTTCAACTCTTGAAAATCTGAAGGGTTAACAAGTCCCTCTGTGGGAACAATACTCAGACTTGGGAGAAAGGAAGTCAGAAACATTGTTCTGACACTCCTGGAAACAAGCTGGACAAATAAATGTCCAAGATCAATCAGCTGGGAGTGCTCCAAAGGACTGCACGGCCACTTGCCTTGCTTTGACCTGCACCAGGGAGCTCCACACCACCCAGAAATGCCAGCAATGTGCTCAGGAGTGCTGATCCCTTGGCTCCAGCATGGACCAGGGAGTGGGGGAGTCTCAGCTGCTCTTCCAATTTTAGCAAGTTTGTCTTCTGCTCTCTTTCCCTCCCTCCCATCTACAGTGCCCAAAAGCTTATAATGAAAAAAAAAAAATTAGTAGCACACTGCCCTGTTTGCTCCCTCCCTGGGCTGGGGAGCTCCCTGGCAGGAAGGACCTTGAGCCAGGAATGCACATTCTGATCATGTTTTGAATGATTATTGGCATTTCTGAGCCTGGAGCCTGCATACACCGACGCTGCTGCTGACTGAACACCCAAGGGATGGGTTTGGGAACTCACTGCAGCCCAGCCTCCACCTTGGATCAACACACACGGAGGCTCCAAGCCTCCTGTCCTTTCCCAAGTGCTCCCAGCACTGCTGTCAGCCGAGGTCACAGCAGCTCCCACCAAGGTGGTCTCTCCAGTCCTGCTCCCATTTCCTGGCTGACTCCCAGGGAATGGCACTCCCAGCCCCACAGGGGAGTGGAGCAGAGCAGGCTGTTTGTCCTTTGATCTGACAGCGACGTTTAGAAGACAAGAAGCAGCAGCTCCTGCAGCCAGTGCTTCACACCGAGCTGTGAAACACTGAGTAAACACAGAGGGGCTATTTCATTGACTGGCCTCGTGGGAGAGCAAGAGGAACTGGTTCTGCTGGATTTAAACAAAAAACCCTAGAGCCAGAGCCAGGAAATCAGCCAGTGACACAGCTCCCCGTCTGCGCTGTAGTTATCGATCCAGAGGGGCTCTTCCCCAGACATTCCAGAGAATTCAGCTGGTGTCCTCTATAACCCCACCCGTGGCCAGAGAGCCCGAGGTGCCCCAGGGCTGCCCAGGGTGGGCAGCAGGAGGGCAGCACTCACTTGTTGTATTCACTGGTGGTCGGGGTGCGGTCGCGGTCCCGGTCTCGCTCCCTCTCCCGCTCGCGCTCGCGCTCGCGCTCCCTCTCCCGCCTGGAGCCCGAGTATTCCCAGTGGCTGCTGCTGGAGCTGCTCGTGCCCTTGTCCACCGTGGTCACCCAGGGCGTGTGGGACGTGGAGATGGGGGGGTAGCTGATGAAACCTGAATCTGCAGCCAGAGAGCAGAACCCTCTGTCATCCAGAGCATCCCCAGCAGCCCCTCTGTCCCTCCCTTTCCAAAGACCCCCTCTTTAGGCAGCACAGCTGGATCCAAGGAGATGATGGAGCTCCCTCCTGCCCTCCACTTCACTTGCACAAGTTTGCTAAGGACAGGGAACACTTTTTCTGAGGAAAGCACAAGGGCAGGTATTTATGGGCAGCACTGAAATCTCTGTCAGTCCTGGGCTCTTGGTCACCTCCCACCTCACACCAGGGACCTTCTGTTCCAGGCTGGCACCTGGGGAGGGCCAGGGGCACCAGCTGCTCATGAAGGATGTCACCTGGGGAGCCCAGAGCCACCTGCACTCCTGGGCAGATGTGGCCAGCTGGACCAGCGAGGTCATATCCCAAAGCAGTGCCACATCTGGCAGCGCTGGAGGCTCCTCTCCTTGGGAAGGGCTGGCACTGCCACTCCTCCAGCCCTGTCCTGCAGGCAGGCACTGCAGAGCTGCCTGTGCTTCCACCTGCTCAGCACAGCCAGCAGGAGCCACTCTGAGCTGGTCCCTACAGCACTGGGAGAGAACAGGGCACTGCCAGGGCTGCACCAGGCAAGGGCATCTGCTGAAATGCTGGCACTGCCTCTCCCCTTACAAAGCCACAGGAGATGGTGCCTGCAGGTCAGGGAGAGGGTGAGGTAGGGGAAGAGGGATTCAAAAGCTCAGCAGTTGTGGAGGGTTGTGCTAATCCCTGAGGGTGGGGAGGGAGTGTGAGTGAGGGTGAGCACGTGTGTGTGCAAACAGGCAGGAGAACACACTGCTGAGGCACTGGGGAAGCTTCTCTGTGCTGGGTACCTGCACTGAACAGTGACCTGAGCCTCAGCACCCAGCCACAAAACTGCCTCAGCACACCTGCACAACACTCAGTGCAGCAAACCCAGTGTGTGCTCCTGACTGGGATCGTGTGGGACACAGCAAGACCCTGGAGCTGGAGCAGACATGATGGGAGTCAGCCTCAGAAAAGCCTGGGCTGCCAGGAACCAGAGGGGAGAGACAGCAGCAGTTGGATGTGTCCTGCCCAGTGCTCACCTGCGGAGTTGTAGCCAAAGGGAGGTGGCTGCCTGTTGTTGTAGCTGGCTGGCTGCCTTTGGGAGAGAAAAGGGGGTGAGTTACTGACATCAGGGACCCCCACAGGTCTGGCTGTGCTGCAGCTTCACCCCATTTTTCCTGGAGGTCTGTGGAACATCCTTATGGGAATCAGACTACCAGAAACGTTCAGGGGTTTTGCCACAGCTTCCAAACCTGCTATGATCCCACTGCCTGCCCTGGGAAAGCACCACTGCTCACAAACTACCTGGAGCATCTTCAGAGAAAGCATCTGCAGCAACAAATCATGCCATCAACTACTACCCTAGGCTTTGCCTGGATTTTACTGTCTCCTTCCTGTGCCCTGAATATGACAAATGCAGGTGAATGCACAGAGGATTCCTGGCAGACTCTGCCTTCACCTCCCACCCCAAGGAGCAGCCCGTGCATCCCCAGCACTGATTTTGGACCTGCTCTCCTCCTCTCCTCCCTTCCTCCCTCCAGGGGAGCTGCACCCATGGTGTGGGTCTTACCCAGGTGTGGTCTTACCCATCCAAGGTTGGGATGAGGAGAGCTGGTGGTGGTGCCAGAGGTGGTGGGAACAACCCTGGACACAGAAGAGTAAATCAGCACCAGGATCTCACAGCTTCACAAGTGCTGTCCACAGTTAAAAGCCACTAAAGCACCTTTTTACTCTAAACAAGACCCTGTTTAAAATGGAATCATTTTCCTTCAGGGCAGTATCTCGTCCCCAAATCCCAACCCTAAAGCTCTGTTAGTTCTGTAGGGGTATGGGAAGAAAAACAAAACAAAAACTGTCTTCTATTTTGATTTATAAATATTGAACATAATATTCATCAAGGAGTAGCAATTAACCCTTACAGCCCTATGGAGGAAAAGTGGTTCTTGGGATGCACACACATTGCATTCTGATCAGAATATAACAATCAAGCTATTCTGACCTACAGATTTATGTCAGAATAGAAGATAAGCAGCTCAGGTTCAATGCTCAGTTGGAGTATTTTAGTCTTAAGTTAACTGTGCTTTTCCTGCGCTGCCATCCTATCATGTTACTTAGTCCAAATGCTCTGAACCTGTGTGATCAAAATTGCTGCTGTTACTGAGAACAAGGTAACACCTACCTGGAATTGGACCTGGAGGTGGCAGGCCTGTGGAAATAAGAAGGGAAAACAAGTGAGGACAACAGGGAAAGTGTGGCCTCTCTGCCTCAAAGCACAATTTTGAGTAAATCTCACATACTGGAGCAAACACAGCAGCAGAAAAACTGGTGCTACTAAGCAGGAATAAGCCCATAAATGATATAATTTTCCCAACTTATGATTTCTTTGCCTTTATAATTTAAAAAGTTCTCTTATACTGGAGAATTCCTTTTCTGAGTGTCAACACACAAACAATTGATTTGGTCTTCAGAACAACTGGAGGAGCTGGAGAGCAGAAGCTGCTGCAGGTTCCAGCCCAGTGTGTCCATCCTGACTTTGCCCAGCATTTTAATGGAAGGCAGCAGGAAAAGCTACCATGGAAAAGTTACTAAGGAAAGAACCAGTGAGTGCTGCAGCAAATCCTCCTCAGGCAGGGCTCACTGCATGAATTGCTCCAGGTGCCTTCTCCAGAGCCTGGCTGCTGCTCCAGGAGCAGCAGAAGCCCAGATTGTGGTCCTCTCACTTCAGCCTGCTGTAATTATGCCAGGACCAACAGTCCATGAACCTACTTCTTGACATTTCTCAATAAAGCAAATGCCTCAGAAGCACTGTAAGATTCCCTTAGGGAAACAAAGCCCAGAGATTTTTTTCCAAGGACCAGCTGCTGTTTTTAAGCATTCAAGGCAAATATTAAATAGGCTGATGGAGATTAAACAAAGCCTGGCCAGGGGTAAGGCCCTGCTCCCTGACTGCTCAACCATCCCATGGCACTGAACCCTCAAACCTTTGATTTGCTCCAAGCCTGGGACATCCCAACTCCCATTCCATGGAGTGAACACGTACCTGGAGGATGCAGGGGAGGTGGAACAGAGGTCACTGGAGGAGGAGGGTGCAGGAAATGTGGAGGAGGAGGCCCGGCGAGCGGGGGAGGAGGAGGCCCTGCTGGTGGAGCAAAGGGCTGCTGCTGAGGAGGCTGCTGGGGCTGGGAGGGCTGCTGGGGCTGCTGGGGGGGCTGGGGCTTACTGCCATGGTCTCCCAGGACCTGAGGGGGCACAGGAATGAGAAGAGAGAGTTTTAATCCCTTTGTTCCTGCAGCAGGGACCTCACAGTGCTGGCAGCATCAACACAACAGGACTGTGGCCATGCCTGAAGAGTGACCAATATGCAGAGGCACCACAGTGACCTGGAAGTGCAGCTGGCAGTGCTTCTGAGGGGGAGGAACAACCAACAACCATTTCCCAGCAAATTCTGTCTCTTAGCCAAACTCTTCTTGTTGGCAAAATCTGGAAAGCTGACCATTAAAAAAAATAAATGGACCACAAATCCATGGAGAAAAAACCCCAGCAACTGGAGCTAGGAAGGGAAAAGTTCCATGTTTGGGTTTTTCTGGCAAGTCAGCAGTGGTTGGCAGGAGGAAGGTGGTTAAGAGAAGGGGCTTTGGCAGATGGTCCTCAACCCTGCAGCTTCCTGCCTAGGAGCCAACCAGAACATCATGGTCACACACTGGGCAGGCAAGCCCAGAACTGAGACCGGCTTTAAACCCAGGCTTTCATTTCCTACAAGGAACAAGATCCAGTAACACAGGCCCAGGCTCAGTTACTTCAAAATACAGAGAAACACCAGCCCCAGGTACAAACCCTCCACTGCAAAATTGGAGATTCCAATCCCATACTGGAAGGGAAGGGAATAATCCACAGGAGAGATTCCCAGCTACACACTCCTAGAAATACTCTGATGAGGAAAGAACTCAGGCCTTACCATTCCAAAGGGAAGACTGGTCTTTAAAGGAGAAATCTGACTCCTAGGAAGACCAAGCTTTTAACCCAGAAGGGAATGATCCAAGCACACACCTCAACGGGGTCAATGTATTACCTGCTGCTCTGCAGCTATGAACTGGGACACAGGATGTCAGGACACACAGATATTTGCCCAGGGCTCACCAGAAGTGCAATAAAACCAGCAATTTGTGAGGGCAGCAGAGAGGCTTTACCTGAATGGGGTTTTCCTCCGAGGCGTGTTTATCGCGACGTCTCCCCTCCACCCTGCGGATCGTGCCTGCCTGGCCCCCGATCACATCAATGGTCCCACCCAGCTTCCTGGGACAAAGCACAGGTATCTCTTCAGGCTCAGAAGCACCAGAATGAGCAACTTTCCCTGCTGGCAGCAGATTTCTTTCATGTTTTCTTCAGGGAAACATCTCTCAAATTGGGATGAGAAGCCAAGGAAAAGCCCGTTTGCATTCCCGGACAATTTCCCTCTGAGCAGGGGTGAGTTTGGGCTCTCCGAACACCCAGAAATGTGATCCAGGGAACCACCACGAATAGGTGTGAAAACAGGGATTACACACCGGGACAGAAATGCCCCCAAAGTGCTCAGACCCAACAGACTGAGCAGAGCTTTAATGCTCATCCTTGAAGCAGAACTGCTTCCCAGACACGGAGTGAAGTTGGGATGCAGGGCTGCTTTCTGCAAGGCAGGTGTGCAAAAGCTGTTTCGTGAACGAAGCAACAGAAACATCCCGAGCCTAAAGCTCTGGTGAGTTTTTCTGAAGCTTCTGATAAAACCCCATTGATCTCCTAAGGGCCAAGTGGTTTCCCCAGCTGAGGCTGCCCCTCAGAATGACTCAGTTGTTCTACCACACATCCAGCAGCGTCGCACACAGGCTCAGGAACCAACAGCTCCTCTTATCCTCTGCCAAACTCATAATCCACTTCCACTTGAGGAGGTAAAGATTAACATCGTGGGAGTAGGAATAAGCCAAGCAAGCACAAGCAGTGTCAGCAGTGTGAGCCCTCAAAGCTGAGGTGTTTGCCTGGCTCCTTCCACTCCCAGAGATGTGTCCCATCAGCTGGGATCCAGGGTTCCCTCCCTGCCAAGGAGGGGGGCATGGGCAGGCAGGGGCTGCACTGCTGGAGGTGACACTCAATGAGTGACCACAGCAGCTTCCTGCCAAGCTTAAAGGCTTCTCTTTGAGGCTTGAGCAGACTCAGATGTGGCCCAGGTGGTTCCCAGGTGCCCCCATGAAGGACACGCTCCTCTCTTACCTGTTGGGAGGAGGCCCAGCCTTCATTCGTCCTCCCACCAGAGCCAGGAAGTCTGTTTTGAACTCTGTTTTGATGATGTTATTTTCCACTTCTTTTTCAGCATTTCCTGTTCTTCCCTGCTGAACCTAGGGAAGGCAGTAGATAACACACAGGTGTTGTGCTCTTCTTTCAACTGAATGGAGCACCAGAGATTAACCCTCAGCAAAAGAAAAGGAACAATCACAGCAACCTATTCTTCTGTCAAGGCACAGCCATTTCTGTCAGCTAGTGGCCATTCCAGCCTCAGCCTGCTGTCCACTGTCTCCCATTAGAAGTCCTGTTATGAGTTTATTAAACTAATTTTCCATGGAGTCACTAAGTCAGATTGGAATGTGCAATTCCAATGAGCAATACTGACAATGTGGCTGAAGTTCTGATGGCCACCATGGACTCCTGCAAGGTTCATGGCCAAAGCAGTCTGCAAACACTAAAGGCAGCCACACCACTGCAGGAGGCACCAGCAGTGAGGAAAACAGCCCTGGGGGTCCAGCTCCCTTCCCTGCACTTCCCTCATCCAGAGAGTTTTCCAAGCAGACACCCCTACAGCTGGGTAACCCCAAAGTCAACTGGAAATCCACTCCAGTCTTGCTGCTGTAATGGTTCAGACCTGCCAGGCAGATGGAACTATTCTTTCCACAGGGAAAAGATTTGCAGCAGAGATTTAATCTTTAAAGATTCATTTTTGTATTTCTCCTCACTGAAAGGACACAAACCAGTTCAGACCTGAGGTATCTCCTGCTCTTACACCCTCATCTCTGTGACTACAAACATCATCCCAGGTTTCCTGGAGCCAGGGGCAGGAGTCACACATCACCCACCGTGATCTTGTTCTCAGTGCTGATGGGAGGAGCAGGGTCCAGCCCCAGCTGAAGCCGCCGCTGCTTTTCACAATAAGCCTTCCATGTTTCTTCATTGAATCCATAATTAAAGTAATCAGAAAGATCAGCACCTGACAGAGGGAGCAGGAGTTAACACAGGGGTTCTGCACACTGGTATTCTCAAGCTGTTCTTTAACTGCTTAAATAAAGGGTTAAGGTAACAAAAGTTTTCCAGAGAGCCCAGCTTGTGCCTTCCCCTGCCAGAAAGCTGTGGGTGCCTCAAAGGAGACAGTGGCTGCACCTTGGGTGGGACAGGGACATGGCCTGAGCAGCAGTGGGACCCCCTGGGACACACAGGAACAGCAGTGGGATCCCCTGGGACACACAGGAACAGCAGTGGGATCCCCCTGGGACACACAGGAACAGCAGTGGGATCCCCTGGGACACACAGGAACAGCACTGGGACACCCTGGGACATACAGGAACAGCATTGGGATCCCCTGGGACACAGGAACAGCAGTGGGACACCCTGGGACACACAGGAACAGCAGTGGGATCCCCTGGGACACACAGGAACAGCAGTGGGATCCCCTGGGACACACAGGAACAGCACTGGGACACCCTGGGACATACAGGAACAGCATTGGGATCCCCTGGGACACACAGCAAAGCCCCTCCACAGGCCATTGGGAGCTCCTTGCAATCACTTATTCCTCACTCTGATTTTTTTCAGGCTGGTTTCTTCCAATTGTCTACATGAGCTGAGTACTGGGCACAGAACAGGAGTGACAGTTCCAGCCCCCACCACAAAAATGGGGTGGGACCACAAAACCTTTTTCCTGGAAGAGCTAAGCCCACCCATTCCCCTCCTGACCATCACTGCCTTTGCTGTGCTAGAGGAGATTCTGGGGCTCACCCATTTCGTGAAAGGCAGCTAAAGTGGAAGGTTTTTATTGATGCATCCTGGACTACACAAGTAATTACAGTTCAGCCACAACCCTAATTAGCCATCCAGGAGAGTTATCTCCCACTGCCAGTCTCCTGTGCAATGTGCTAATTCAGCACCAGCACTTCAGAATAACAGAGCTGACCACAAACTGCTTGCCAAGAAACCAGAGATGCAGAGGGGCAATCCCAGCTGCAGTAATTCCAGGAGCACCCTCCCACCTCCCAGCACTCCAAAGCACCTCCAGCCCCTCTGAGGTGTCCCTCAAACATCCCCCATGCAAAGATATTCCTACACACACCAACTCCAAAACAAAGAGCTGCTACAAAAGCAAAGCAAAACTCTGCCCAAGCTGAGCCTGGTTTAACTGTGAGGGCTAAGCAGTGAGATTTATCTCCTGGGCTGGCCACTCCTCCTGTTGTACCACCCAAACATGCAAACTGCATCCACACTGACTCAGCAACACCACATTTACTTATCGATTTTATCAGCCTCTATTTCAGACCTCTATCAGTTCTTCCACACAGGATTTCTTCTTCCTCTCCCTCATTCAAAGAGATACCAAGCTGCTGAACAATTAACTGTAAAGGATATAAACTTGAAAGGCTGTTGAGTAATGAGCTACTTGCTATCTAAAATAAACTTACAGACCACACAGCTCTGCAGAATCTTCCCTCTATTGCATTCCAACACTGTTTTAGGTGCAGCTGGCTCTATTTTGGTCCAGGCATGTCAGCATGGCCACAACCATGTCCACGCTTTATCTCTGAACTTCACTGTATTCTTTCTAATTCATTTGCTTCCCATTCCCCTCTTTCTCACTTCACAATCAAGGAGAAATCCCTGCAGAAGAAAAGCTTCTGTTCCATTCTGCCTGCAGGGTGCTTTGGTGCTGGTTTGATACCTGGACATGCCCATGGAGCTTTTAGCACTGGACTGCCCTTCATGTGGCCAAGAGACACCCAGACCACACCACAGGCAACCTCAGGAAAGCTCTACTTACTCAGCACAGCAATATTGCTGAAAGATAAATGAAATACAGGGGCTGGCAGGGAAAAATTATAATTGCTGAGAAAAGGCAAGTGGACTTTTGTTTCAGTTGACATTTCATCAGAGCACGTTTCATGAGAGTAGCACAGCAAAAATCTGGATGTCTAGCTCCTTCAATTATTTCTAGCTCAGATGAAAAACAGCAGCTGATTTGTAGCATCCTACACCTGTAAGAGGAGAAATCTCCCTCACACAAATAAGTGTGGGCAGCCGCAGGACCCAAATGAGGAGAGACCACGGGGACAACTTTGGCCTTGGCCTGGGGACACAGAACAAGCTCCTGCACAGGAAGAGGAGAACAAACAACATCAATCCTGACCCCACTCAGCTGCCTTTAAGGCCAAACATTATTGGATTGGTATCAATGCAATGTTCTCGGGAAGCAGGGAATTAATAAAATAGACCATTTAAAAAAAATAGCTGTTCCCTTTAGGGAAGTTCAATTACTAGAATAAATGCAACCCAATTTTAGGTAGAGCATGGCTTGTTCAATCAGTAAATGCCATTGATTGTCTATCCAGGCAGCAGAGACTGAGCAACACACATTGTTCCAGCTTCCCTGTTCCCTGGCAACAATAAATGGACAGAAATTACATGTGAAAATCAAGAGGCACAACTAGAACTGCAGAAAATATTTACCACAAGGAACTGTGAGGCCTCACCTGGTTTCCTCCATGGTTTGTCTTCAAATGAATCCAAATCCACTTCTATCACAGGTAATCCATTTATATTCCCTGCAGCATCCAAGTCAATACCTTTGGGCTGCAGCTTGGCTTTGGGGAGAGAGGGACTGTTACAACTTTTAATGCAAGGCCTTTAATCCACTCATTTGCTCAGCAAATTATTCCAGGAAAAACAAAGCACTGCAGTGAATTAATCACCAGCTTTACAGCACTCAGGTAACCACAATCAGCTTTTTAATAAAAGGACTCCAGTCACTCCATAAACAAACAGGGTGTGCAGCACCTGCAGCTGAACAGCAGAGAAGCAAATTCAACCCAGATTGGTACTACAGAGAGTAAATCATTAGGACATGCATGTAATTTACCCCAAATGAAAATGAAATGAAATTATTTTTCTCCCTGGGCGAAGTATTTATTTTCCTCTCCCAAGACAGACACATTTTCTCATAACAAGAGACTTTTTCAGGACCAGTCTCTAGTGGACTAACAGGAGTCTGCAAAAATCTGTCAGGTACAGAACCTTCAAGGGAAATTTGTTCTTATTTTCTCAATCAGAAGATAATTCATTTGGATAAAGCAATTAGTGGAAGGAAGTAGATGAAGCCCACGAAAAGACAGTCTCACATGTGTGGAAAGACAGAATCCAAGACTCAATTTACAGGAGAAACTAAACTGAATGGTGGGGAAAATTTCAGCAGCCAAATAAGCACAGCTGATACTCAAGGCCAGAGTTGGTTTCTTTTAGCATCTTACATTGCAGGTAGCTCAGGATACTGAGTTCCAGTGCTTCTCCAGGGCTGTAATGCTCAGTCCCAGTGCAACAACATAGCTTAGAGATATTCTGGGGTTTTACTATAAAAGTATCAATCAATGTATTTTTTCCTAATTTAAATAGAATTATAATCACCTTGCTCAGGGGAGGGTAATTAAATCACTCCATTGCATCCTGGCCCCTCAGACTGTGCTGGGAGCACTGATTTTTAGGAAATGCACTTCCTATTCCTGGTTTACACTAATTCTATATCCTTTTAAACAGAACAAAATTTGCAGCTGCTGCAGCTGTCAGTGCCAGGTAGGTGAAATATTGCAAAGGTGAAGGATAAAAGTAACAGCAATACCTGAAGCTGATGCTCCATAGCCTCTACCCGTTTTTAAGTTTAGATTCATAGGAGTTCCCCTATTGGAAAAGAATCACTATGTTGGCATTTGAACAAATTACTTGGCTAAAGATTCTCATGCAAAATATATTCAAGCCCTGACACCCTTCAGGAGATGCTTTAGTTCACCTGGGTTTGCTATTCAGAGTCATCCATCAGAGTGAAACCACCTCTACAACAAGAGAAGGAAATTATCCATAAAGTGGAAAAATTAGAATATGCAGCAAAGCACAGGTAAGTCGTTTGTGAAAGAGGAAGGCTGCTAGCACCAAGCAGAAGTGCTGTCTTATTATTTTTATTCAATGCACATTAGGCAGAGTTGTAAGAAGTGTAATTTCCTGCTTCTCAAATCCAGCCTCGCCATTTCTGAGCCACAGAAAATCAGCCAGCTGGAAATTAGTAAATTCACAGCTTATGCAAATTCTTAGCAAGACAGATTTTAGTTCTGGAAGTTTTCACAGATGAGTTAAACAGAACTTCCCACCTGTGATTCTGCCCCAGGGAGCCCAGTAATTAGTAAGTTAATTTTCCAGCAGCAGCCCCACGGATCATCATTCCCATTCTAGAGATGGATTCTCCAACAAGCAATTGCAGGGCAGAGCTGCCCACCCGCTCCCGAGCCCATTCTGCTGTTCTGGCCACTGCTCCCAGGAGCCAGAGCAGCTCTCAGCTCTTCCCCTTTCCATCCCAACGTGCTGGGATCCCTCAGCCCCAAAGCCCCACACCCAGCAGTACCCACATGTAGGATGGTGCTCCTGTTTTGATGTTGCCAATTGTGACCTTCACGTCATCGTCGTCGCTGTCACTGTCACTGTCATCCTCATCATCCTCACCACTGGGAAGGGCCTGCAATGGCACAGTCACACAGGAGCTCATCAGTACACACAACTGGGAATTCTACAGGGCAGCCAAATCCCAGGAAGCTTCTTGAACAGCCTTCAACAACAATGGGCAGCTGCCCACAGGGAAACTCCCGTGTCCTTTGAAGATTTGGCCCTACATGAGATTTGGGGCAGTATCTGTGAACCTGGGGAAGGTTTAGCTCAGTTCTAAGAATTTCACCACCCTCAGTTCCTCTGCCCCAACTCTTTTTGAAAGAGCTGGGGCTTTTCTGACACACCTCCTTCACAGGGCCGTGGTCTAAGTACACAACCTCAGATGAAAACCACCAAAGTGCATTCACCAGCCTTCACCTAAGAACCTCAAGGCAAATATTCTCTCACCACAACTTCTGTGGTAGAGAGCTGCTGAGGAGTTTGGTTTGGCTGATTTAGCACAATCAGCCCCCAAGTCAATTCACAGATTTGACTCCCGTGCAACCCCAGTGCTGGGCACAGAAGTAAAGGAATAGAAAAAGAAATCTTCCAGATATCCAGCAAGTGCAGCTTTGTGAGAAGCACGAGCTGAATTAACACCTCACCCTACATGAGGAAGGTGTTCCTCACCCTCCCTCCTTTTCCACAGCACGTGGGTCTGTCAGAACCCTGCATGAACCTTCTTGATGTGGCAGAACAGTGGCAGAAAATGAACCCATCAAAGAGACCAGGAGAGGAGAGTGGGGAGAAGCAACCCTGCTCCTCCTCTTTCAACACTGAGCTGCCAGATTGCATACTAAGAGGTCTGAGCCTGAACCAAAACTGATCCCCAGCACTTTGGGCTTTCTGTCCCAGTGTTTCCCATATTTTACAGGTCCTTAAGAAGTCACACTGAATACTGAGCTGACACATTGTGCTCTGCTTTTCCTACCAGACTGCAGCGTCAGAGCCCCTGATGTGCCTCTTGAGGGGGCACCAGCAGTGCCTGCACCAGGGTTCCTCCCCACCACTCAAGGCAGGATGACAAGACAAGCCTGCTGCTGGAGCTGGCTTTGGGAATGGCTGGCAGTACCTCTCAACACTGCAAGTATCAGGTATGAGGCAGTGGCAGGATCTTTACACCCCCTGTTTGTCCCCAGGAGTGCTGAGCAGCACAGAAATCCCCGTGGGCAGGGGGACACCTACATGCTGGGCCATCTCTCTGTCCTCGTTGTTGACGGGCCGGCTCTCCTGGGGAGCATCTTGCAGAGGGTGAGCAGATTCTGTGTGTCTGGTGAAGGGGACAGAGAAAAAACAAAGTGACCATGACAAAGAAGAGAAACTGGACAAGCCCAGCCTAGAGGGTCACCTACAAACAGTTCTAAAGCCTTTGCCCAGGTAACTTTCACACAATGCTTTATTCTTCTTGTGTGTTTGTTCTGCTGGCATTTGCTCAACTACCTGACAAAAAACAATCCATCCTCCTGGCTTGGCTTTGCTTTTGCTGGGAAGAATCAGTTTCACACATCCAGAGAGCATCTGACAGCACTCAACAGCTCAGTGGCAGCTGGCTCAGCTCGGATTTGGCACAATCATAACTGATAAGAATAAGACCATAATAAGCAAAATTTCACCTCCTCCTTAAGGATGCTAATAATTACACATGCATTTAGTCAGCAGCAAAGGCATCTATCCCAGAGAAGTTAAAGAAAAATTGATTTTAGTGTTTCTACGAATAGTTTACAGTAACAAGTTAAAATTCCAAGAGGAAAAGTCAGATAATTATGCATCCATTCTTCTCACCCATTACAAATTAGTCCTGATGAAACAGTGGTCAGGTTTGGATTCATCTCCAATTTAAGAGTTTGTACAAATGTTAACATTGTTTATTGTACTGGCCAAGCAAGAAAGTGGAATTGGTGTACACATGCTGGAAAAGAGTGTGCCAAGTATTACAGAACTGAAATACAGAGAGCTCATTTGTCTCTAATGTCTTAGGTAAAACTTAGTAGAACTTCAAAATAACTTGTGAGTTTTTTCAAGAGGGACAATTAGAACAGCCCAGGCCAAGGAAACCCAATTCACCACCAGTGCTTTGTGGAGATGTTGTTATTAATTTAGAATCCCAAACTGGACAATAAACATCCAGAGGATTGTCTTCAAAAAGGAACAGGCAACACCTCACAGAATCCAAACACTGGTCACATCAAAGCCACTTCAGAGGGACAGGAGACACAACACAAGAAAGGCAAAGCAACACAACTCAACAGTTACTGAGTGTAAAACAAGGAACACAATCTGAGCATAACTGAAGCCCTGTTTTGGGAAAGTCCCATGTAGAAAGAAACTCATCAAACCAAGATCAAAAAGAAGGCTGAAGGTTGAGCAGCTGACCAAGCACAGGTCCCATGAGTGCCAAGTTCCTGATGTGACACCTGCACACACTTTCAGGTATAAAAGGCAGCCAAGATGTCAGAGGGAAAATCAGCCTCCAGGTATTTCTATGCTGCAGACACAGGCTGTGACAGGAGGAACAAACCATGGACCACTGGGAAAAATCTGTGCCATGGATCCAAAACTTTTTGCCCAAACCAAGCAACTCAGCATTGACCTCCACCCCTGAATCTCCTTAAAAATCTGAGACGGCTGCAATCAGGAAGAGTGACAAGTGCTACCTTCAGCTCCAAGTCACATGAAGCATCTGTGGGTGTGCATTAAAATGTATGAACTGGAGTTCAGAGAGACACTGGGGAACCAGGGGCCTTTCCCTAACCTCTCTGCTTCCCAGGAATGAACCATCTGACAGGTCCCCAGCATCACCTGGGCACACAAAAACGTGGCAGGGATTTCATTTCCCCAGAATGTCAACGTAATTCCGGGCACTGCTGACAGCACAGCATCCTGCTGGCATCTGACACACCCCTTAGGCTCGGGAATGCCAATGGATGCTGCATCCCAAACTCTGCTGATCTCTGCTTCCTGGCTAGGGACAAACACTCCAGACAAGCCAGCAGTGCATCCCTGGAGCTGCAGCCACTGACAGCACAGCAAACAAAGAGTCATTTTTCTCAAAACACCCCACAGCTCCTCATTTAGGGAGATTCTCATTGTGCAACAAAGAAATATGGGGGAAAAAAAAAAGTAAAAAGAGGGGAAAAAAAATGGAGAGCCAGCACGGCCACTAATATTCTTCCTTCGTGCTTTTTGCGGTTATTGGAGACAGTTGCTGGAAATTCAGATTTTTAGTGCTGCTTGTAAAGTAAAATTACATTCAGATGAATGTGACAGGGAACAGCAGATTTATGCAAAGCAGCTGTAAATTTCTGTCTAAAAGTTGTTCCCTCTCACAAAGCTCATTTGATGTTTTTAGGTAACAATTTACCATGTTTTTTACCACTTGTTTATTTGAACAAGTTTTCATATTCCTTAAGCACAGAAGTAGGACAGTATCTGTAACAACCTCAACATTCCAGACACTGAACCCACAGTGACAACAAACACTAAACTGAACTTCGGAAGGGGCTGAGCACACACCAAGCCTTCTGAAGAATGTTAAATTTAAAATGGCAAAGATGTAATCCTGTGCTGAGACCAAGCTCTGCTGGTGCAAAACACACAGCTACAAATAGAGAGGACAGACAATCCCTTCCACACATAGAGAGCCAAACTGATCACTGGTTTTATCTTACCCACACTGCTTGAGAGATCTCACAGAATGTGCTGCTTTGAGCATCTCAAGATTTTAACCCAAGCTCAAGCTTTTTACCTTTCCCAGAATAAAGCACAGGCCAGTTTTACCAACGCCAGGCCAGCACAAAGCCAATCCTCAGGGCATTGTTTTTGCAGTCAATTACACTGGAAAATAAATCTGATTTTAAACTAATAGCTGAGAGGAAAAAAAGGCTAAAAGTTAGTTTTAAATCAAACCAGTCCACTCATCCAGTTCAGCTTCCACATCCATAAATGCCTGCCTGCCCCAGTGTGGGGATGATCCCATGGGATGGGGAAAGGACAGGCTGCTGTTCCTGGCAACAGCACTGCTCTAAAGCACTCTCAAAGCTTTGCTTAACAAGGCTCAATCTTTACAGCAAGTATTGTTAGAATGAATAAACAGCCTCAGGACTCACCCAGAAATTGGTCCATCTTCTTGCTTACCAGTGGTGTCATCTGCAAAAACAACAGTAAGAACAAAGGAATTATTCAGGTGAAAGGAAAAAAGCCAAGTTCAAGCACAAAAGGCATCACAGGTACAGAAATACCCCGTGGTGCCAAGGCACTATAACCCCAACGCTCTCTTTTCAACGAAGTTCAACTAGAAATGGAACAACTAAAAATAAATCCAACCCAACAAACACCACCCATCTGCAGAGGTGATGTCTCACACCAAACTAAACTCAAAATATATATCCTAAGTCTCAAAGAATAGAGACAACTGTCAGATAGGAACTGAAGTCATCTATGAAGATCTTTATATAGAATTTTAACGTGTAAGGGAAGAAGAAACATAAAAGCATTCATGTGGAAAGCCTATGGGGAGGACAAAGACGTTTCAATAAAGTCCTGTGATTTATCCCAGCCCCATTAGCCCAGGGGTTCACAAGCTTTGGGTGATCAGGGAACTGAAACTCTTAACAAAGCATCGCGTTAACCTCCCTTCATCGGTGTTATTGCTAAAAGGACAATAACACACCGCCACCCGCCCTGACAGAGCCGCTCAAGCGCTCCTGGGGGGAGCCCGGGGGCGGGCGCCGGTGCCTCTGCGGGGCCCGGGGGCAGAGGCCGGTCCCTCTGAGGGGGCCCAGGGCCAGATGCCAGTCCCTCCCTCCCGCGGGGCCGCCCCCGGTCCCGCACGGCCCCGCAGCCGGGGGCGGCCCTGAGGCGGGGCC
>VZTR01010900.1:161383-182475 GCA_013400775.1 Chaetops frenatus | reverse complement strand
CCCGCGCGCGCATGCGCGGTAACGGGGCAGGAGCGCGGCCCTGCCCGCGGCAGCGCTGCGCGGGTCCCCCCGAAATAGCGGAATTTTGACCTTTCGGCCCCTCGCAGGGAGGCTCGCAAGGCTGAGGCGGCGCGGAAAGGAGCGCGGCGTGCGGAGAAGAGCCCGAACGGCCGCTGTGGCCCCTCCCGCTCGGTGGTCCGTGAGAAGGGCGTGGGGAATCCCGCAGGGAAGGGCTGGGGAGCACAGAACGGCGCTCCGTGACACTGCTGCCAGCACGGCGGCGCTCCCGAACGGCTCGGGACACATTCGGGACTGGCTGGGTTGGGTTTGCACCTCCCGGCTGTGGCTGCGCGGCTCCTCGGTAAATGTTGAACTTGACAGCCTGGAGATGCAGCGCCCGAGGCTCCTTCTGCAGCTCCATCTGCGAGCTCCTGTTGGGAGCATCACCCTCGCCGCTTTTCAGAGCCCTTAACTCCATCAGTACCACAGGGAAACTTGGAGCAAGCTGATTTTCAGCACTAATGCTAACAAAAATATAGAGAATCCTGAAGCAACTTACCTTTTTCACGCACTGAACAGTGGCAGAAAAATCCCGGATTAAAATGTTCCTCTCTCCTCCCTGTGGCCCATTCCTGCTCCCTGTGCCCTGCTGGGTCCTGCGTTGGGAATGCCGAGTGAATACTCACCGTCGGAACTGGAACAGGAATGGGACAGCCAAAAATCACCGGGAGATGATGAAATCCCTCGTTATACCCACGGATCCGGGTTAACTACAGAGTTAGCTGGGAAAGGGCTGCTCACCAACAAGCTTTCCATTTTCTACTGTTTTCCTTTTACAACAAAACCAGAATTCCTTTTGACTTTTGTTGCTCTATTCAGACACTTCACTGTCAAAAATGTCCAAGGAGATCCCTGTAGAAACTGGAGAACCAGTAGTTTTCAATTACTCCTCCAGGCTTGCACACCGTATAACTTACAGTAAATACAGATCAGTCATCACCTTTTGATTAAGATTTGCCTTTTAATTTTAAATTCTTATTAGTCTGAGAGCTACTGTAATTCCTCTTTCCAATTTTATTATCTATCCCATGGGACCAGCACTGTTGTTAAGAAGTGTTTCTTTTCTAGCCAAAAATCTCAGGTTGTATTTGTTATCGCTGAATACAAATATACAGATCTATTTCCTGCAGAAATTTTGATTTACTGCTCAAGAAAGGCTACTATGGATCATAAGGTTTACATAAAGAATGTGAAATAAAATGTGAATATATTGAAATGATCATTATTTAAACACATTCAATGACTAGAGAAAATGTAGAATTCAGCAATTTAGCCCAGACCCAAATCTGCTGTTTGTATGTTTATAAAATAAACAGATGGAACTCAACCAAGTCCAGGTAGATTCGATCTCCCAGATAAACCACAAGGAAATTACTGATTCAGTCAGATGTAGAAATAATAGAAATATTTAAATCAGGTCAGGGACTAAGTAAAAAGGCATCTAGAAAATCATGAGCAAAATTCAGGCATCAATCTGGGAACTAACTTCTTTAGCAAATTCATTTTTATTAATTTTGCAGATTGAATCAGTGTGTGACACAGACTCTTTACAGGAAGACTGGGAGCACAAATACAAGGAGAACTGGAGGACTGGGAGGACACAGCAATGGAAATATTGAGAGATTCACCAGTACAAAGTGTCAGATGCTGAGTCTGGACTGACAATGAGAGTGTCTGCAGGGAACTTGTATCAACTACAAGTGGCTGAAGAGAAAAATAGCCCCAAATTTATCACACAACCGTTATGGATCAGAAATACCACTAAGGAGACAAATATGACCCTTTAAATTTAATGGATCACATTCTTTTCACACAAGAGAGGGAACTAAACTCTGGAATAAACACCTGGTGCCTTGGCCATGAGCCATTAACTGGAATATTGTTCCTGGTCACTTCTATTCAAAGAAAATTAATTCAAATAAATGCAGGCAGGATGAACAGAAACAGAACTTTGCTTTTGAGAGGAGGCTAACATTTAATTTGGTCTAAGAAATGAAGGGTTCAAGTCTCTCCAAGCTTCACTAGAAAAATATACTCAGCTGGAGGAGTTTAAGTGATGACAGACACAGCGTTATAAACACACTGGCACAGACACCACAGCAGAGCTTGCCTTCCAAAGAGTCAGGGCCAAATCCCAAACACCCTTAACACAGACCTTTGCTGCTAAATCTGGGCAATTACACCTCCTAACCCCCCCCAGGGGGATTAACTCCTGACTCAACATCCCAGGAACATTCCCTGCCTTTCTCTGCCAACATCCACTATCAGCTCAGTGCTCCAGCAGCCCTGCTGCTCCTGGGTTTGCCCAAAACAACCTCCAACAAAAACATTGCACGTGCCCCTTTCAGGAATGTCTGCTTTTCCCTCAGGGATGAGCCAAAGGCTTTAGTTGTAAATCCTGCTTTCACAGCTCCAGAGGCAGGCTGGTCACACACACAAAGGGCTGCCTTGTGCTGGGCACAAACCCCTCGGGAGCCAGGGATTTGGTCACTGTCACACTGCCCCCTGCTCAGGCTGGCTCCCTGTGAGGGGTGAGGAAACCTCTGCTTTTGGAGAGGAATGCTTCAGGGAGAGATTCCTGCAGGAAGGGAGGGTCTGTGAGTCCACCATGGAATTGCTAAGGTGGGAAAAGACCTCGGAGACCACCAAGTGCAACCATCAACCAGCACCACCACCACGGTCACCACTAAACCACACCATCCACGGCCACATCCACCCGTTTTTCAACACTTCCAGGGATGGGGACTCCACCACTGCCCTGGGTGGAAGGTGGAGCACCAGGAAAACCAGATATGATGATTGTTCTGCAGTTTTCTTCTTTGGAAATGCTTCCTAAGCTTTCCAAGTCTTGTTCTTTGAAGCCCCTGACCTGGCTGTATCAGGTGTGTCTCATTTAAACACATCCCACCCCACTGCTGCCATCCCACTGAAACACCTCTACAGGGAGAGATACAAAAGATTTCATGTTTTGTTTTTTTTCCATAAACACATTGCACTATTCAAGGTTTTCATCTTTGAATTTAATTAAAGAAAAATGTCTCAAAGTGATGAAGCATGTCTGACTTCCAGCTTCTTTCAATGGCACAAGCCAGTGCAGTAAATTGTAGAAAGCAAGCTCAGTTAGAATTTTATTTTCATTTAAAATAAAAAATTGAGAGAAAACTCTCCAGATGTGAGGTCCTGTTAAAAAAGTGGCTGTTCACTTGTAAACAGAATAAAAGTGTTAAGAACACAGTTTCATACAGCTTAAACAAAACCACTTTTCAGAAGCAATACAAGTATGTTACAACACTGTAAGAACACCAAAAGCAGAAAAAAAAGGAATGGCAGAAGAATCACATAACATTGCTTACTACAGTGATAAATAATTGATGGTGAATGTTAATAGCTTGACATTTTTATTGCTCCAATGGTAGTGTGTTGACAAGAAAATGTAGTAAACTGTCAGTGGGACAATAATAAACATCAATTTATGGTTTTGCATATGGAGTTTTGTATCTATCAAGAAAAGCATAGGAACTTTTTTTTTTGTTGTATTTATCAAAACCACACCAGATCTAATAATTTTTTTTTTCTATTTTAAAGTCACCTATTTACAACTGAACCCACACTCCCCTAGACCTGGGTGTGCCTGTCTGAACAGTTTTGTGTTCTCCTCTGGGAAAACACCTCTGCAGGTGCAGGTGGGGAATCACTGAAGAAGAGCTTTGATGCTCTGCCAGTGTTCTGCACTCCTTCAATACTCTCCAGATACAAATCCAAAGATTTCCAAGATAAAATCTAGAAACGAAATTAGTGTCAACATGTTTATGTGAAGAAATAAACACTGATTTGGTAGACAGCAGCTGCTTTTAAAAATCTGCTGCAAACTCCCACTCCTGAGAGGGACCAGTTCCCTTTTCTCCTGCTCTACACAATGGTGTTGGAACCAGCCAAGGCACTTTCTTTACCACTTCCACTCACTCTGCTGACATTAATCTGTTACACTGCTAAAAATTCTGACAAATATCCTCCATGAACACTTCAGCAACTCGTGCTGATGATTTACTGTCAAAAATGAGATTTCCAGTCTTGTGAGACAGAATTACCTGTGATGTTTTTGTATTAAAGGACAGCCCAAGCAAAAAGAACCTGTGCACAGAGTTCACAGCAGTACTGCCAGCTGCCTTCACCTTTCAGTGAGCTCTGAATCCTGTGCCTTTCACATGCAAATATAATACTGCTGCTGGTTTTGCATTTTAATGCAAATTTATCTACTTATTAAAACACTGAGCTTACTGTAAATGACAGGTTTGGCTCTGGTTCTTTACCAGTTGCTTTATGGCCACATAATTAAATGTCAATTAAAACACAAAAGACATGGTTTGAAGACTGCACAATTAATAATTAAAGACAAATTAAAATGTGTAGGATTTATGTACTTAAAATGTAAACTTTACAAACTAGTATTATGTGCTGAAGTGTCCAAGGCCAGTTTGGATGGAGCTCTGAGCAACCTGGGCTGGTGGAAGGAGAGGGTGGAATGACAGGAGTTTTAGGGTCCCTTCCACCCAACCCATTTTGTGATTCCATGGGAAGAGTCTGTTCTCCCAGTTGGAAAAGTACAGGGAGAAAATAGTCATGTGATGAAGAAAATCAGAACCTGCTGAGATTTCTTGAATTTTCTGCACAACAACAAAGTTCTGGCAAAACAGTAAGAAAGTTCTATTGTTCTGTTAATTAATTCAGAAACTCATTTGTCAGGGAAACCCAAAGAACTGGGTGTGCCATCTCAGTTTACTCTGCCTTTTTCTGCCATTATTTTCTCTGCTTCCAGTTAACACTCATCCCCAGACAAAAGAAACAAATTGGAGACAACACTTTGCTAGGTTCTGCAACGGAAATCTGAGTTGCAAGGTGTAGCTAATGATAATTTCAAACAACATAGGAGGTTTTTATTCATGTTACAACTGCAATTACACGTTCAGTTGTCACCAATCTACCAGTCAAACAAAGTTTCTGCATTAAATGTGCAGATTTCAGACTCTGAACCATCAGTCTGGGACTGGAAACAGCACAAACTTCCCTTTGAGTAACAACTTGCATAAAACTGGCCTTCTGTAAACACTGTGTACAAGGAATCTGACCTACTACAGGTATTAGGATGCAATGGTCTTACAAATACTGTATTTTAATAGCATATTGCAAACTGGAGAGATGCAAATACATTCAGAGGAAACCCCAAGTCACCCTGAAACTAAAAAGCAACTTGGGGTGATGTTGCAGGGAGTCAAGATTCTGCAAAGAAATGGCTGGACACTGATAATGAAATCCACCACAATTGCAGATGCTCGGTTATCTGCTGGGTTTTGTTATTTCTTGTTAGGAAAGGCAGGGAACTTGCAACAATTTCCATTTGCTTTCTTTTATCGAGTGCTCTTGCCTAGGTCAGCCATCAGAGGAAGTTTTTCTGCAATGACTTCCCTTCCTGAGATCAGGCAAACAGGGAAGAATCCAAAATAATACTGAATTCCAAAAGGCTCTCATGGCTCTCCAGACAGTGCCTGACTGCCAAAACATATTCAGGAGCCCTTTCAACTGCTCCACTTCCTCCCCTCAACATGTTTTGAAACTCCACTTTGACTGAGATAAAAATTATTTCCACTGGAAGGGACTCCATGTCACTTAACTGTGAAAATGCTGAAGTCCAACCACACCACAACAACAACAAAGGTGCTACTTCAGCTTGGATTTGGCTGTTCCTCACTTTTCTCCTTTGTAACGAAGAGCTCTGATTCGAGGTTAACTTTTCCTGACTTCAAAACAAAACAGAACTTAACATCCACATATTCCTCACTTAAAAAGAGACTTTAGGGTATTTTGTTAATAGCAGCTGCTATCTACCCCACAAATGCAGCTTGTGCAGAGGTGAAGATCTCAGCTTCATATTTCAGGTGCTGCAACCATCTGAAATACTTTTTAAAATAAAGACAGCAATGCTATGCATTTTTCATCCATTTACTAAACAAAGTGCAACTGAGCCCTACACATCTGACATATGTACAAACTCTTTATGGCTTTCCCATAAAACCAGTGTGGATGGGGCTGTACAATCCCAGGGGAACGAGCACATGGAACAGATGCTGGGGGACTGTTGGCAATAGAATAAGAGCTATAATACATTCTGTAAACCTTGGCATTCCACACTTTACATTATGCAAAGAGTCAATATTTACAAATCCATGGTGGGTAAACTAATGAACCCCTCTAAATGTAAATGATGATTTTGCAAAGTGCAGGACAAAACCAGTGCTGTTGATTGCAAGTCCTATGCAAGCAGGTTCTACTAAAATCATTACTACTGGAGTTTACCTGGACATTCCTACTGAGGGTTTCTAGGATTGCAACACTTAGGATGAAATATATGATGACACAGCTTTAGGATGCACATTGGAGGACAGCAAAGAGAGAAATTAATAAGGCAGCATGCTCAGAACAAGTTTAAGCAGCACTGATGTTAAGATCCCTAGTGGCAACTCTATCAGTTATTGGTAATGTTAAAAATTCAGAGTGCAACATAGAAGCCTTGTTTAACATAAAAAAAAATGTGCAAATTGTTCTCTTCTTAACAAAAGAAAGTAACAGCGAGGAAGATTTCTACTGAAGAGCATTTTTAAGTCACAGCAAAGTAGACCATCTTCTTTCCAAAATCATCTACAAGGCACTAAGGGTAGAAAATGACAGGTAACATGAAAGACCAATGTTGTTCCTCAGTCAGGTCGAAATATGGGGTATTTTGGTAAGAACTCTATTAATATTACCTGTTGAAGAAGGGAAAAAGACAAGAACAGAACACAGTAACCAAAAAATTCAAAGCTCCAGCACAATTTCCATGCAACATTAGCTAATTCATAAGACTAAAGATATCTGAGATAGTCTCTGAGGAGGGAATGTTCCCCAGGGTAACAAAGCAGAGATTTCAGTCATTCTGAAATAGAGGGATTCTGGATGCTTGGCTTTTTTTGGGGGTGGATCTCTTTCCCTAAAGTCTACACAATCTTCACAGCTACATGTTATAGTGGATAGGGGAGTGGGAGAACCACAGAACAACTGAAATTCTGCTTTCCTAAAAGGTCTGTCTTGTTTACAACCATGTGAAATTTAGAGCTGGCAAAAAAAAAAAAAACAAACAAAAAAACCAAAGAAAAAAAAAAACAACAAAAAAGAAAAGGTCCAGTCAAAAAGCCCCACACTACTATAAACATGCAATATTTCTGCAAAATTATTTGAATCAAAGGAATTATGAATACCACTGGAAAAGGTGGATAAATGTTAAAGAACTATGGACTGGTGCTGGTGTGGGAATCACTCCAATACAGAAAGTCCCAGTGGGTTCTCCTTCATTCCAAATTACAGGCCCAACTGCACATTTGTCTGGGAGATCTTTTGCACAGGGTCACTAAGTGAAGGATTTTCTCTATTAAATCACAGTTTTGTTGAACAGCAGTGAGTAACAGAAGCAATACTCACATATTCCATCATATTGCTAGTTTCACATTTCCTTTTACTCAGCTTCCAGTGCAAACCAAGCTAAGGAAATAATTAACAAAGGATTAGCACAGCCTTGTTTGGATGGATAAGGCAACCATTATCAATACTGAATCATCAGGATCTATTATTTAGGATCAGTATAAAGTATGGAATTATGACTAGACTCTCAAATCCTTCATACCAATATTCTTAGAGCTGAGAAAAACAAGCACTCTGACTTTTCTTACCTTATGATATAGTCTGTTGTTTTCCCATTCTAATAACTTCTGAATTGATCTTCTAGTCTAAAAAGTAAGTCAGAATCATATCAGAAATAGTTCAGCAGCCATTCTCATCCAGAAGAATCTCACTACTGCACTTCTGGCTAAGGTTAATTTACAATAAGTTACTTTTATAAAAGTAGAACCAAGCAAACAAAAAATTATAAATGGAAATCTCATCACTTCAACTGCCCACTCCCCCTTTTTTCAAAACAGGAAAACACCCATGGGTTTTTTGTTAACTTAGAATCATTAAGGCTGGAAAAATTTCTAAGATCAAGTCCAACTTAGGCCTGTGACTTTTCCAGAATTCATTTAGTTCATAAGAGATCCTTTTGAATTTGGTGTTTTACCTACCACAGCCAACAAAACAGTGTCCTGCATTTCCCTGGCCAAATCCTGCACTCACTGCAGGGGTTCTACTGAAAACATAGATTTCCATACATGTGATTTCCAGATTTTGCTAATTGTGAACTGGATCTTGGAAAAAAGCCCTCATCACCAAACTCCAATTCACAACAAATTATTTTCAACTCTTGGCTACACAAATGTGTCCTTCATGTCCTGCTCTTCATACAGCTGTGGAGAGGAGATGATTTCTCAAGTTTCAGTGATTTTTAAGGTCACAAAAAACCAACTGTGATGATCCTGCATGGTTTACATTTAATTTTAATCACTGCATGATTGTTATCACCTTCACACCCCCATGAAAGTGCCATCATTTTCCCTACTTGGTGCATATTCTCTGTAGCCTGGAAAATTTCATATAATCAATACTACACCATGACATGGGCATTTATTTAGATTTTCACTGGCACAAAATATTAAAAATGGCTTTAGAACTGCAAATACTCCATTTGTATCTCTCAGGCATATTCCTCTGCAATAATTACATTTACAAAGGCAGTTAAAATTAACTAAAACAAGCCCTGTAACTTTTTAGTGATGCAGCTTCAGTGATGGGCACTTCAAAAAGTTAACACGTTAATGCACTTCCTAAACATTTACTGCTGTGATAAATCAATTCTAAATACAAATCACAGAGGTAACTGAGATCACGTTTACCTGATATTACTAAAGTGCTTTTCAGAATTATTACTTTGGACCTGATTGCAGGAGTGGTCAACTCTGTTGGGGGGAAGTCTTTAGAAAATAAATTTGTACTTGTTCTTAACAGAAACAGCAAAGTAAAATACAGCAAATAAACCACAGCTCTGAAATGTTGTGTCTATTGCATATAAAAAAGTGATTTTTAAGTTTAGAAAATATTTATTTGGGGGGTGGAGAGAGTGGGGATGGGGAAGGTGAAGGGGAAAAGTGATTTTTCAGTCTAATTCTGGCACTCTTTGAAGGTCAATGTCCAGTGCTGCACTCATTTAGCTCAATTCTTAGAGCCTGAAAAATCCTGGAAATTTAGGGTATCATAAATTCCATCCTGTTTCAACTGAGATGGCATCAACTATTCTTGAAAGCATTGATTCAATTGGTAATTTGGTGTCATTTCATATTTCTTCTATTTTCTAAAGCGGAAACCAGAACAACCTTTTGAATATGAGGCCAAACCAGGGTTTTGGAATGGGGATTACGTTACAAAAAGTTATTTAATCCTACCAGTGATTAAAAAATCCACAGAATAAGCTGAAACATGGACTCACTCTTTTGTTAAGACAGACCACGGGCCAAAGGCTGCAGCCCAGAGTGCAGCAGCAGCAGAGGCAGCCACAGAGCAGCCACTTCACATTGACAGGGAGGTTCTTCCTCAGGCAGGCATTCACTCGGCTGATGCTGGTCTTGAATTCCTCAGGGGCCACCTGCAACACAAGGGCTCAACTTCAGGGCCAGCCAGCACAGGTGCATTTTCACAGAAATTGCCTCTACAGGTTAAAATGAAACAGAAAATTATACAATCTTCTAAAGCACTGGTCACCCAGTGAGCATGAGAAGTTATTTTCCTGCAGCAAATTTGTTTCTGGTGTGTGCGCTGCACAAACTTGAATTAAAAAGCCAAACATCTTTTAGGTGAACAGCTTCATCCATATTTGTTGCACCAGTAATTAATCAATTGGCCTGAAAACACAGTGGGTCCAGACAAAATCTGAACTGAGACACAGCTGGGCAATACATGCACTGGCTACACTGCCCAAAAAGGTGGATTTCTGCTTTCTGAGGGAATGTGGGAGTTTTGCAGTAGAAATATGCATCACAGAAAAGGAGAATATTGTTCAAATTAATGTCATACCAATCTAAGTATACACTGTGCCTGGGAGAAGGCTCTGTCCACAAATAACTTCCTGAAGTGGCCCATACTGAAGCCACAACTTCCCTTGTGGCTGCTTCCTAAAATAGGGAAGCCTAGAAAGAAATACACTGGATTGTATTTAAGGCAGAGCAATGCACCTTGTACAGGGTTAGGAATAAAACTTACTTACTGAAAACTGGCTGTTTGAAAATCAGGAGTAACTATTTTATACCTGTATTGCCACTGCAGTCACAGTGGAATTTTCTCTCAGAAAAACGCTCTTTTCTCACCTACTCACATACCCCAAACCCCTCAGGTCCCTACAGAATCCAAGTCACTTCCATCTGACAAGTCAAACATGGATTTGAGGCAGTGACTCCAAGATGACACCCTTGATTCTAACACAATCCAGCAAAGCAGAGTAAATCAGAACCAACTTCCATAGACTTGACCAGGCAGGCACAACTCAAAACAATTAAAAACCCCATTTTTCCTACCCACTTGCCATGTTGATGAAAAGCCCCTGGAGTGAGTCTGTACCCAAAGCTGTGCAACTGCTCCACAACCCCCCAGCCAAGCAAGCCCAGCTCTGCTCATCTGACTCTGCAAACACAGGCAGCAACACCAACAAAAGTTCATTTAATGACAAAGATCCTTTTCACCAGGGGCAAAGCCACAGGGCAGGAAATGGAGAGGAACTGATGTTGCTGCCTCTGCCTATTGACAAGAGCTGAATTCTTTAAAGCATTGCAGGGAAGGGAGTAAATAAATACAACATCTGTTTCCTGGTCATTCAGGTCAGGCACTACAGAGTCAAGGGGCAGCTGGGCTTGCACACAAGCCAGGCCTACAGTTAATAACATGAGAACATAATTTAAGTGTGATTATTTTATAGCAGGAATTAATAAATATACAGAAAGTAATTCTTTCGCCTCCCTTCCCACATTAAATAGATTGTTTTGTTTTACATCTACAAATGGAGCAACTAAAAAAATTTGTCTGTTTTACAAGAAGAAAAAAAAAAAAGGAAAATGGCCAGAAAAAAACCCTGAGATCTTTTGTACTGGGACATCTGCAATGAAAACTCCCATTGTAATGTGGCAAACTATCCTGTACTTGCATGTGTCTAGAACAAGGTTTTATGTATTTCTTTGCCAGTGCCAGATCTTGTATTGGGATATAACAAATACCAGATGCACATGAGCAAAACCATTTCATCTTCAACGTGGGAGAGTGTTTTGCAGGAAAGAACATCTGGGCTGGTGGTTTGCAGTAACCTCAGACAGCTGCCGCAGTCACTGCCTCAAAGTAAACTGAGATTCCTACGTTAATTGACATTCTCAACTCTTATGGAAGTTTCCATGGGCCTCACATTTAGATATCTTCCTTAGAAGTGCCCTATATGGCACTTCCTTTTAGAATTTTACATTCTGTTTATGTGAAATATAAAAATAAGTACGTTTTTTCTTGAACCCATTTTTACTTTTGTAATGAAACTCCATAAGAAAAGAGAATGTTTCCTTTTCTTTCAGGCACAAATTTTACTGGACCTTGACAACAGCACAGCCCAACCTCCAAATCCAGCTGAACAAACCTGCCAAAGACAGTGGAATGGCACAGCACAGAATTTAGCTTAATAAGAATAACCCTTAACCAACATGAAGAGAACTCAACCAGATTCTTAGATCACAGCTGGCAGATAAATTTGGGGCCTAAAAAGAAAGTCCAGGGAGATTCCCTGTTCCTGTGATAGTTTTTAGGGAGTCACTGTTCACATCAGGTTAACATGATCTTACACTTTAAGATGAAAGTTGAAGTACTCTCCTTCCTGCAGAGCAAATGGCTAAACCAGAAACCAACTTTGGATGCCACTGAGAAACAGTAAATTGCCATTTCAGGAATTTTGGTCTGATGTTTACCTTAATATAATATTATGAAAGCACCTCTACTTGCTAAGTCACCAAATATTTTCATGTAAGGGTGAATCTCTTGGCTACAACACAAGATGAAATTACTTAAGATGTTTTTACTAACCCAAACTATTGGATTGTTTCTGCCTTTAAGAAATGGAATCACAACAAATATTTCTGTCACTATGGACACTTCATCTGAAACTAAAGGAACTGGAGATCAAGGTAAGCCTCATGTTGTGATAAACAGAAGAAAGCACAATTTTTTTGCTCAGTTTACAGCTCAGTAACAGTTAAGCATGGTTACACTGATTAAGAACAAAATACCTGTAAATAACTGTTCTAATCTAATAATGAAATGGCATCCAAATGAAAGTCGCCACAGAATTGTTGATTTTCTGGCACATTTTAACTCTTGCCTTCTTGCAGGTAAAGCTATTGAAAGGTGTATGTGAAGTGACTGAAGTATTTCAAACAAGAAGATTTAACAGCTCCTCCTGCACAAAAACAGCTCCCTAAGAAAGCCTAGTTTTGAGTAATTCTGGACATCTCTTGGAGAGTTTGTGTCTGGCTCTTGAAAAGAACAAGATAAGCATTTTGCTCCTGGCTGTGCTGTACACCTTGGGAAGGGACATTAGCTTCCTTTAGGAGGGAAAAAACAAAACAAAAAAAAACATAAAAGGAAAGGAGGGGGTGTAATAATATTTTACAACAGGATGCAGAGGATCTCCAAACACAGGAAGGGAGCCAGTAAGGCCCAGCAGGCCTGATCTTTCTCCTTCAATCATGATGATCACCAGCCCTATCAATCACACAGCTCCACAATGCCCAGCCCTCACTTTATGGCTCCCATTGCCCTGCACTGCACACTCCTCTCTGGGCAGGACCCCTTTTGTTTCAACATCAGAGCAGGAAATTCCACTTTTCCCCTTAAGAATCACTGCCTCCATCATTTTCAGGAGCAGTGTGTGCTATTGTGCTTCATATCACAGAGAGCATTTTGTTAAAAGCTTTTTGAAGAGAATTAATAATCCTGTAAACCTCTAGCACACAGAATTTAAATTTAACCACCATTTCAATTTAGGCCAAAGTCCAATTACATTATTAAAAGTTAAATATTGCCTCTGTATTAAGTGTAGTCAAATCTTTTCTTATAATGTTCCAGTGAAAAGAAGCCTGGCTTGGGATTTACAAACCAGGTGAGTTTATGTCTCATCCTCCAAGACAAATATTAATCCAGCTAAATTAGCCAGGCCCAACATCTGACCTACCCGGGATTTTTCTTTCCTTTATTATTTTATTGTCTGTGCTTTACCCTCAAATGTACACATTCACCCCTCCCAAGGAAAGCAGCAAATTAAGTCTCAATTAAACATTGAAGATGTAATTACCAGCACGTAGCTCTAAGCTAACCTAGAACAGCTATGCAGGCTGTGTAGAAACTGGGAGACTGGAAAATGGGTGAAGGAGGAAGGGGAGTCCAGATTTCAGAAATAGAAAATTAGCAGGTTTGCTGCCATCATTATATGGATGGGCAAAAGGAAGGCAGGAAGCTTAAGTAAATTACTAGCACAAGAGTGTGGCATAAATCCCAAAAGTTTGTGCTTCTGGGAGAAAGGTGTAGTTACAGAGTTTTCTCTAATTAGGATTTTCATCCTGCTTTAAAAACCTACATCTTTTACATCTGTATTTATTCAAAAGAAAACCAGTACCACTGAGAACTCCATCAAGCCCATCTAATGGCTTCATCTCTTACACTCCATTAGCAGATAGGATATATTATTAATATCAACTCATGAGGGACAGCAAAGCCATTAAACTTAATGTTACACAGGCAATATGAATAAACTATGACATTGTCTTAGAGTAGCTGAGGACTAATGCAAGTTCAGAGTAAACATTTAAATCACAATTTGTAAATATAAACAGTCATGGTTATTCATAAATTTTGATTTCATAAAAAGCAAAAAAATTACATTTTAACAACAGAAGATGTTAAAGTGGGGTCGCAGTTGACTACGATACTGATTACTGTGAATTATTTAACAGGGTATTTAAAGAAGATCTTACTGGAAAAAATGACTGAATTCTCATTTTCAATAGGGATTAAGATGATTGACTGTGTCAACCAGAGGAAGAAGCAGATTCTTTATTTCTTGCAACTGATGAAAGTATTAAAAACCAAAAGACCCACAACTGTGGTTTTTAATGTCTTTCATGGCAGTGTGTGGCAGGCAGGAAGAAAAATGTGTTTACTATCTTGTTTGATTGGTGTTCTCCCCTGACAAAAGGGAATTCATTTCCTTGCTCAGAAAGCCCCTTCAAATCCACAAGATAACAGAATATCAAGATTCTCAATAGAGAAACATCCCTACATACAGCAAATGCCTGCCCATGTCACTCCTGCAGCACTGATTGCATCCACAGAACAAGAAGGGTAAATGCCAACAGAAGAATTTCCTCTTTCTTTGCTAAATTAAGTCCAAGCACTCAGCTGAACTTTAAATTAAGCTTTTGTTCACTGTCTATTTAACAAGAGGAAGACAATCAAGTGGAAAATGTGACAGCCATTGATGCTGGTATTAAAAAGTGTAGACCTGACTGTAGGTTTGGTTTGTTTTTTAATAACCCAAATATATTTTAGAGACAGAAAGAGATGAAATTATATAATTAAATTTAGTTCTAATGTTTCTTGCCTGGGATTTTCTACAGGCTTATTTACAATAAACTACAACTTGAGTAAAATAACATAAAATTGTTATTTTCCAAAATGTGTTCTGTGATCAGGAAGAGCTTCCCAGATAAGAAAAAGCCTCACACAAGGTGGTGAAATGCAAAGTGTTGTCAGCAGCCCTCACACTGGGTAGGATTTGTCCTTCAGAGCTCAGTGAGGCCCTAAAGCAAGGCCACAATTCCCAGGCTGACTCTCAGCACCCAAAAACTCCAAGCAGAAGCTGCTTTTCAGGGGTACTGCTGTCAGAGCAGCAGGACAACTTCCACACAAGGATTTTATTCCTTGTACTCTGGTGTGAAAATGAAGGAGGAAAAAGCCCAGATGGATCTGGCAGAAGCAGGAGCAACCATCCAGCTGTGTTTAGTGGATTGTTGGTGTGACTCAACCTCTGCAAGAAGCTGCAGAGGGAGTCGAGCTCTATGGCATGACATGAGACAAACTAGAAAGAGCCAAAGAAACTTTTTTCTTCACAAATTCTGGAAAAGATACACAAGGGGGATATAAATTGAAGCAGAAACAAAGCACTACAGAGTGAAACAGCAGGAAGAAAAAAATTCAAGAGAAAAAGAACTAAAGAATTTAAAGATTAAAAAAATACAATTATGAAAATAACTTAAAACTAAGAATTTAGTGAAGACTGAATTAATAGCTATAAATTACAGTTTCTTACACTTCCTTTTAACAAGATGACAGGACTCCAGAGAAAGCAAGAGACTTGTCACCACTAATTTTCAGAACTTCTGAAAACATACAAAAAACCTACTTAATTTGTAGATTTAACATTATGTTTTGTTCGGTAAAGCTTCAGATAAAACAGATTCACTTCCAGAAATCTGTCTAAACAAACTCAAGACTTGTCAGGCATACTCAAAAGAGAGGTCTGGTATTTGCACTGATTTAATTCACCCAGGAGGGAGCACCAACTCCAGGTATTTAAAAAGCAAGGTTAAGTGAGTGCTGCTTTCATGTCTGCATGGAAACAGCCAGATCCACGGTGAGCTTTGCTGTGTTTGGAATGTCAATAATGATAACAATCACTGCAAATCCTTCCTTCTTCTTTCCAGCTACACTGGGGGACTGGGCAGTGGGCAGCTGGGTCACACAGGCCACAGGTAACAACAATCTTTAGTGGGTTCATGCTCAGGTATCCAACACAGAAACCACTGGGTGCACTGGGGCTTCCCATTGAAAAGAACAGTTTAATCTCACACTTACCTTCCCTGTCAGAACAGAAGGAAATTCTGTATCAAACTTGTTGCTCAAGCCAAACCTTGAAAACAAAAGAGACAAACAAAATATATTCCACCTAACTTATTTTGTTTCCCTTAATGAAAAAATGTAATAAGAGTTTTTATTTTAAAAAGAAACCACTATTAATTTCTTTTGCCCTTCCATTTGCATTGTTTCACGAGCTTTTGATCTAAGTTTATTTAAAGTCTCGTGTACCATTCATAAGGTCATTTACAGACAGAAACACAGCTCAGTGCCTCAGTTCAATACTTCCAGAAGTGCAAAACTTCTTTACCAACTGGATGGCACTAAGTTTTAGACTTTGATTTCTGTAAGAAAAAACTCTTCAGCTATGAAATCCCAGGTTCAACATTCCTTTTACTTTCTTACACATGCAATTGTTCCACATGCAACTGATGAGGTTTGTTTTAAGGAACCCATTCATCATCATCTTAGAAATTTATAACCATGTGGTTTTAAAAACTTGCTTTGGACTGAGTTAAGGTACCTCACGCAAAACATGTAAGAGCCTACACAAGGGACAGGTTTACAACTATGAACTTCAAGAAAATTAAGTTTTGGGTATCACTGTGTCTACCCTTCACTGAAATGTTCTGGGGTTTGTGCAAAAGGTTTTCATTATAACCAGCAAAAGCTCCAGGGAGCTGGACTTGCCTTGTAAACCTGGTACCACTAATTCCGAAAGTCCTGAACCTTTAGAATTCAGAAATTTAACATAATACAGCAGCAGGTGGCCCTCAGCTACAATCTGTATGTTTGATGAGAGCTTAATGTTCATTTAGTAAAGTTAAATATGTTGTAGATCAAGTCAGCTCTGCTAAACTATCTCCTAAGTATCTGTGCAAAAAAATGAAAATACCTGAGAGATTCACTGCCAAAAAGAAGAACACAAATACATTTGGTATTGGAGGAGTTATTGCAGAAACAAACTTTGCTTTGAGTAAAACTGACACATGCCATACCCCAAACTGGTCCCTTGTACCAACACCAGTATTGCTGAAATATCACAGAATTGTGGGATGGTTTGGTTTGGAAGAGACCTTAAAGGTTTCAACACCTTCCCCTGGACATCAGTGCCCATCACTGTATCACACATGCACACTCCTGGGCACTGGGTAACAACCCAGATATCCAAAACTGACAATGGAAATTGTTCCCAAGGAACAAAAAGTCAAATCAACCTTAAAGAAGAGAGAGGCAGAACAGAAGGACTTGTGCTGTCTCTAGAAATCCAGTAATTGAAATGTTTGACAACAACACTGGTGAAGTTCAATCCAGTTCTCCAATGAATAATTTAAGTTAGAGCCTCTTGTAAAGAGCAGTAGTTGTGTAAAACATTACAAAAAAACCCCAAACAGTAAAACCAGTAAGATTTTAGGCAAGCATAAAGGTTACGAATATAGCACATTTCCATTCTCTTCATAATCTGGCAAGCCAGCCTCCACATTTTGTACCTTTTCTTTTTAAGCTGAATTCTTCCAGGTTTTGTAATGTTATATATTTAGTTTTAAGGAAGCTTGGAGAGCAATGAAGTAGTCTTTTCAGACTTAAAAAACAAAGAGACCAAACTTATAAAGCACATTCATAAGCTTGCTTTGAGGAACACAGACTTTTTGGTGCATCAGGAACAACCTCAAATGATCACAAAGTAGCAGCAATCAGACAACATAATAAAAGAACTACTGGAAAATTCAAGAATTATTTACTCCACCCATATAACAGACCAATTCCACTAAATCATGCCAAAGGCCCATTTTGTCCACAACACTGATCCTCAGAGTGGCCAGGAGCAGAAGCTTAGGAAACAGCAAAAGAAATGAAAATAAAGTGCAAGCATGTACTAGCTGTTCCTCAGAACCCTCCTCTGACCTTCAACAATTCAGTTCAAACACTTCCTAAGCCACAGATAATGTCTTTTATCTCACTGATCACATAGAGTCATTAAAATTCCCACGGCATCCCAATTTCTACAAAGAACGAAAGAAATTAGTGCTGATTAATAAATTTGATTAGGAATGCAAGATCACTGTATGTTTTGGGTTAAATTTCAAGGCTGATGTCATGAAACATATTAAAACCCCCAAATTTTTATCAGTTGCCAAAACACTCCCTTCAGTTGCAGCACATCCAAAAAACCTGAGTTACAGAAAGGCATCTCTCACCCTGACACGTATGAGTGTCTAAAGAATTCTAACTTTACGTTTTACCTGTACTTTAAATACTATGTTTAGTCAGCATCACTGATGCCCTTTAGCACTGTTTTACTATAATACCTCTAGAAGTTTTACAGACTATTCTGTGGTTACTTACCACAGAGTCTAGAAACATTAAATTCCTGTTAGATGGGGTGGGGGGGGTGACTCAACAACCAAATAAAATAAAAAAATTCAAGCAGGCTGTGATACAGTTGCACAGCTTTGCAAGCAACTTTGTAAAAGCCCTTACGTGTTATTAGAATCTTTAATGTAAAGAAGTTAAAATCTAAAGTATTGATCAAGAGGTAATTAACTTAATTAGACTTCCTACAACAGACAAGTGATCTAGCATGAGCAGGCCTATGAAATCTTCTAGAATTCAGTATACTTAAAAATCACTATAACATCAATTCCAATAGCTGTCCTTTAAGTCATTTAAACAAACAGTTGGTGGTGATTTATTTCTGGGCCAGTTCTGTGGCTCCTCAGTGCAAGCTGCCCAAAGTGTAACATTTAGAAATTCAGATCAGTCACCCACGTCCTTCGGTTGCACTTTTCTCACTGCATGACAAGTACCTCCAAAAGCCAGGCACTGTTTCCTACAGGCTGCAACAGAACCAGGATGACCTCACTTGCCTGTTCTGGCCCTCCTTCCCTGTGTTCATGGATGGAATCAAGCAAGGCCAATCACCTCATCTTCCCCCATCTGTAGAGTGGGGAGAACACAACTTGTCCTAGGGAGCTATAATAAGAGAAATGCATCAATCCCTCAAATTAAAGGCTGAAATGAACATTTTGAACCACCAGGTGCAAAGCTCACCTGCAACAGGTACCACAAGATAACGTTTATTAGTTTACAAAGCAGGAGCTCAGGTTTTCTGTTGCCAGAACTGAAACAGGAAAATTTTGGAAACACTTTCTCACATCTAGAAGAGAAATATTTACAGATGCTTTGCCTTTTTATTTCTTTTGACTTAAACCTCACCTCATTCTCATTTCTCCCACTCCTGTATTTATAGATAGTAATCAGCCTTACTAGACTGCACAAGTTAAACCTGTTTAGTGAAGCTCTCCAACCCCCTTTGAGCACGGCTCCTTTCCCCACACCTAATCCAGGTTATGTTTAACCTCTCTGCAAGAGTGCAGCTCAGATCCCACTCTGCTCTTCATGAGGTATCAGCTGAGCTTTGGCCAGCATTAGAGGGTAAAGATGACATTCCTCAAGAGCTCTGAGCTGAAATCTCCTTGAGCATTTAACATTTCCCAGCTCAGGACATTTTCCTGTGAAGCCAACAGAACTATCCAAAAATCCTTACCCATGGATGATGTTTTGAAAAATTAAGCTTTTGGTAACAAGTAGAAGGCTGAGGTCATTTGCTGTTTTAAATATGTGAAAGATGGAGCAATACCAGATAATAATCAAATGTCATCTCATCTCAACTGGCTCCTCCCTCCCTTCCCCAGCTGATGACAATAAGCTTTTCATCAGCACCTGGACTGTGGGTCCCTGGGGCACTCCTACAAAACAGGATAGAATACCAGAAGTTAACTTCCAGCCAAAACCAGGAGCATTGCAGACTTCAGCAGGAAACTGGATACTAAAGGCAAAATGATGTTTAATGGTTATTTCATTACCTCATTACCATCCATCCACATAGACTTAATGATATGGAAAAATTACAGCAGATAAATACAACCCTATAAGCAGGTTACAGTTTAGTTACTGCTCTGTTTTTGCCTTTGCTTTCCTAGGCATGACTCAGTCTTCACTAGAAATCTCTGTGTGGAGATACTTGGATACACCAAGCAGAGTCACACTGACTATGGGAGAAACAGCAAACAAGGTGTTTATAACTCATCAAAATGGAATTTCAGAAGAAAAGGCATTTACTAGCACCTAGTAATTTATCTGTGCTAAAACTCAAAAAAAGAATAAATATGACAATTTTTTCAAAGAATCCTGGACAGGATGAGCATGGATTCCGTCAACCATTTTTACACACATCCTCTTTGACTAAAATAAAACAAATACACTTTATGTGGTCACTCTTACCATGCATAGGGGTAGAAGGATTAGCAAAAGTAAAATGGGAAAAGCAAGATCCTGCTAAACTTCCTTAGAAAACTCTTGGAATTTGTATTTAGAACTGTTGGATACTGCAGAATAGTTACTCTGTTAGAGTGAGCAGCTCACTAACAAGGTCATAAGAATAAAAACTCTCATGCAAGAAACTAACACAGTGCTTGAATCTACCAACTTGGGAGTTTCATAAGAAAACTGGACATGAAAAGCTGAAGCAGATGACCCTGGAATTTGAGAATTATCCCCTCTCTATACACCAAAAGTATTTAAGAAGGCCTATGTCAGTTGAGGAACAGCCACCATCTGAAACAAAAACCCAAGGTAAACAATGGCTTTATAAAGATAACTGGTTTTCTTTTTTTTAATAATGCCTGACTTGTCAGGACAGACATTTTCATTAGCAGTGCTCCAGACAGGTTGAGAAAACAAACCCAGGTTTTCCTGGATGACGTCTCTCCCTTCAGTAACTGGAGCAGGCTGCTTCTGCAGCCAACTGATTTCAAAAGCAGCAGCATCTGTGTGATCAAAAAGTGACAGAGTTCCAACACACAAACTCTTTGGGAAGCAAAACAGTTCTCATTTAATGGGAGGTTAGGGTTATGTACTCCAGTGTTCAGGGTGTACTTGCATTTCATTGGTAACATCCACTAATTGTTTTTACCAATATAAGGAGATTTAAAAATACATCATGAGCTGATAAAAGGTGCCTCCTACCACGCAGGTAGGTCCTGTTACAGGGAGAAAGCTGAGAGGGGTGGGAGAAAGGGAAAAAAAGTTGGATTCAGCTCAGGTGGCTAGCTGAGGATTTCCACATCACTGACAAGAATGCC